>PJEM01019152.1:0-16704 GCA_004023845.1 Helogale parvula
CTTCTTCTTCTTCTTTTTCTTCTTCCTTCTGGAATTCTTATGATATGGATTTCATTTGGTTTCATTTGATTGCATCACTCAGTTCTCGAATTCTCCTTTCATGCTCCTGGATGAATTTATCTCTTTTTCGCAGCTTCCTCTTTTTCTATAATTTATCTTCTAATTCACCTGTTCTCTTCTCTGCCTCTTCAATCATTGCAGTGGCCACCTCCATTTTATTATGCACCTCATTTATAGCATTTTTCAGTTCATCATAACAATGTTTAGATCCATGATCTTTGCAGCAATAGTGTCTCTGCTGTCTTTTATGCCTTTTTCAAGCTAAGAGATTAATTTTATGACTATTGTTCTAAATTCTTGTTCAGTTATGTTGCTTATATCTGTTTTGATCAATTCTCTAGCTGTCACTTCTTCTTGTAATTTCCTTTGTCCTCTAGGATTTTCTTGCTTTCCTGTTTAACATTTAGGTCTTTAATCCATTTTGAATTTATTTTTTGTATGGAGTAAGAGAGTGGTCTAGTTTCATTATTTCACATGGTGCTCTCCAGTTTTCCCAATACTATTTGTTTAAGAGACTGTCATTTTTCCATTGGTTATTCTTTCTGCCTTTGTCAAAGATTAGCTGACGTTATAGTTATAGGTCCATTTCTCGGTTTTCTATTTTGTTCCTTTAATCTACATGTCTGTTTTTGTGTCAGTACTATTCTGTCTTGATCACTACAGCTTTGTAATATAATTTGAAGTCTGGAATGGTGATGCCTTCAGCTTTGATTTTCTTTTTCAAGGTTGCTTTGGCTATTCAGCATCTTTTGTGGTTCCATACAATTTTTTTGGATTGTTTGTACTAGCTTTTTGAAAAAAAATGTTGTTGATATTTAGATGGGGATTGCATAAATGTGTAGATTGTTTTGAGTAGTATAGACATTTCAGAAAAAAACTGTTTTCTTCCATTCCATGAACATGGAATGTTTTCCATTTCTTTGTGTCATCTTCACTTTTTTTTCATCTGTATTCTATAGTTTGCAGAGTATAGATCTTTAACCTCTTTAGTTAGACTTATTCCTAGGTATCTTATAATTTTGGTGCAATTGTAAATGGGATTGATTTTTTGATTTCTCTTCCTGCAGCTTCATAATAGATGAATAGAAATGCAACAGGTTTCTGTATGTTGACTTTATACCCTGCAGCTTTACTGAATTCATGGTATCCATTCTAGCAATTTTTTGGTAATTTTGGGTAGATCGTCATGTTTGTAGATAGTGAAATTTTGAATTGTTCCTGTCAATTTGAATGACTTTTCGTTCCTTATGTTTCATGATTGCTGTGGCCAAGACTTCCAATACTATGTTAAGTAACATTGGTTAGACAGGACAGCCCCATCTTCTTCCTGACCTAAGAGGAAAAGTCTCTCAAATTTTCCACAATGAGAATTATATTAGCTGTGGGTCTTGTAGATATGGGCTTTATGATGTTCAGGTATGTTCTCTGTATCCCTACTTTATTGAGATTGTTTTTTTTTTTATCAATAATGAATGCTGTCCATTTTCAAGTGCATTTTCTTCATCTAGTAAGAAGATCATGTTATTTTGATCTTTTCTTTTAGTAGTGTGGCCTATCATGATGGTTGATTCATGAATATTGAATCATCCTGCAGCTCAGGAATAAATTCCACTTTATCATTCTGTATGATTTCTTTAATGTATTGTTGGATTCAATTTGCTAGTATTTTGGTAAGGATTTTTGCATCCATGTTCATCAGGGATATTGACTTATAATTCTCATTTTGAGTGGAGTCTTAGTCTGGTTTTGGATTCAGGTTAATATTGAACATGTAGAATGAGCTTGAAATTTTCCTTCCATTTTTATTTTTTGGAGAATAGGTATTAACTATTCTTTAAATGTCTCCTGGAGTTCCCCTGGGAAGCCATCTGGCCCTGGGCTTTTGTTTGTTGAGAGATTTTTCGATTACTGATTTTTATTTCTGAGCTGTTAATGAGTGTGTTTAAGTTTTCTCTTTCTTCCTGTTTATATTTTGTTGTATATATATTCTTAGTAATTTATCCACTGCATCCATATCACTAAAACCTGTTAGCATATAATTTTTCATAATATTCTCTTATAATTGTTCATATTTTTTGGTGTTGGCTGTGACCTTTTCTCTTTCATTTGTGATTTTATTTAGTTGGGCCCTTTCCTTTTATTGATAAGTCTCACTAAGGGACTTAACAATTTTACTAATTTTTTCAATGAACCAGCGCCTGGTTTCATTGATCTGCTCTACTGTGTCTTTTGTTTGTTTGTTTCTATATCATTAATTTCTGCTCTAATCTTAATTATCTAACTTCTTTTACTCACTGTAGGTTTCATTTGTTGTTCCTTTTCTAGCTCCTTTATGTGTAAGGTTGCTTATCTGAGGTTTCTCTTGCTTTTTGAGGTAATGCTATATTGTTATATATTTCCCTTTTATGATTATTTTTACTGTATCCCAATGTTTTGAATCTTCATATTTTTATTTTCACTTGTTTCTACGTAATTTTGTATTTCTTTTTTAATTTCCTGGCTGAAATTCTTTCTTTCATTCATTCTTTAGTAATATGTTCTTTAACCTCCGTGTATTTGTCATCTTTCCAAGTTCATTCTTGTCATTGATTTCAGGCTTCATAGTATTGTCAGAAATATACATGGTGTAATATCTGCTTTTTTTGTACTTGTTGAGGCCTGATCTGTGACCCACTATGTGATCTATTCTGGAAAATGTCACGTGTGCACTGTATTCTGCTGCTTTAGGATGAAATGTTCTGAATATATCTCTTAAGTGCATCTAGTCCAATGTGTGTTTCAAAGACATGGCTTTATGGATGATTTTCTGCTTATATGTAAATGGGATGAGTCCCCTAATATTACTTGCTCATTATCAATGACTTCATTTATGTTTCTTTTTAAGTGTTTTCTATATTTTGGTGAATCTATGTTGGGGACATAAATATTTATAATTGTTAGATCTTCTTATTGGATATATCCCTTTATTATGATATAGTGCCCTTCTTCATCTCTTGTTACAGTCTTTGATTTAAACACTAGTTTGTCTTCTATAAGTATGGCCACTATGGCTTTCTCTTCACATCCATTAGCATGATAAATAGCTCTCCACTTCTTTTTTTTTTAATAGTTTATTTTCAAATTGGATTCCATATAACAACCAGTGCTTCTCCCCACAAGTGCCCCTACCATGACCATCACCCCCTTTCCTACGTCCCCCTCCCCCTTCAGTCCATGGTTCATTTTCAGTATTCAATAGTCTCTCATGATTTGTGTCCTTCACTCTCCCCAGCTCTCTTTCCCCCTTCCCCTCCCTATGGTCCTCTGTTAGGTTTCTCCTGTTAGACCTATGAGTGCAAACATATGGTATCTGTCCTTCTCTGCCTGACTTATTTCGCTTAGCATGACACCCTCGAGGTCCATCCACTTTGCTAAAAATGGCCAGATTTCATTATTTCTCATTGCCATGTTGTACTCCATTGTACATATATACCACATCTTCTTGATCCATTCATCAGTTGAAGGACATTTAGGCTCTTTCCATGATTTGGCTATTGTTTACAGTGCTGCCCCCAAGTTATCTGCTTGATTTCTCTACCGGAGAACTTCAACACCCTTTGGGCTTTGTTGGGGCCCAGTAGGCCAAAAAACCTCCCACATAGCGACTAATGATGGCACGGCCTCCGGGGCACAGGAGAGTCTATATAAGTGACCTTTGATGGCTATGCCTCCGGGGCACAGGTAAACTATTTGGGAAGTTGCAGAACAAGTCAAAAGACTGTGAAACAACATTTGGCCTCCTGGGCTGCACATATGGCTTCTGTTTAACCTGTCTATGATTTTCTCGTTGCTTTGCAAAAAGGCATATACTTTTAAGTTTTGAATCAACTTGGGTCAGTTAGTGACACCAGCTTTCCCTTACATTATTTTTGTTCCCAGCTCATTGCCTGCTGTTGGGGGCAAACACAATCCTCTGTCTAAAATTAACTTTTTGGATAATAAGCGTCTTGCCCAGACATAACTGCTAAAGGGCCTTGAAGAAAAGAAAATTCTTTGAGGGACAGACTCCCTCATTCCTGTTTTTGTTTTTTTTTTTTACTTCTGTTCTCACGGCTGTTCTCTCTTCTGTGATAAAAAAATGATCCTTCCCAGAACATGTTTTTACTCTTTCAAGGACCATAAACTATGTAATCATTAAAAAAAGTGTAATCACCTATGGTATATAAGACACTGGCTATCTTAGTAAAGTGTGGCTTTACCACCATTCACGTTGTCTGTCTTCTTTCTTGTAGATATTGCACCGACACCAACCCCCTACTCAGGGACCTTTCAACTGGGGTGCGTGGGCTGGTCCCTTGCAGGGCTTTATACTGAGGACCTCTAAAACTCTAGTTTTTGAGCCCTGTGAGTTGTAAAAACTCATGAAACTCAGACCCTCTCATTTCCCAATCAGTGGCTTTTGGGAAGAGTTTTCCTTGTATGATACCCTATGCACTTCTCTCTCTCTTCTTTCTGTGACCAGGTGTTCCTCCCCTCCACAGCACCCATGGTCCATTTCTCCTCCAAACATTGACTCTGCACCTCTTCCCTTCCACAATATCGCCTCCTCTCTCCTTCTAGTTGTGTAATTTGTTCTGTTAGTCCTCAGATTGATTTCTTAGGCATTCAGAATAATTTGATATTTATCTATCTGTGTTTGAGGGAAGAGGCAAGCCTAGGGTCCTTCTACTCCTCTGCCGTCTAAGCCCCTCTCCAATAATGTTACTTGTCTTTCTCTAACTGACTCATTTCACTTAGTATAACTCTCTAGCTCCATTCATATCATTGCAAGTGGCAGGATTTTATTCTTTTACATAACACATATATATTATAATGTTTACACCAGCTTTCTCTAATATGGCCAAATTGTGAAACATATCCATTCATCAGTTTATAGACACGGGGTATTTCCATAATTTGACCATATTAGAGAAAGTTGGTATAAACATATTAGATATAGCCTCTATCTCATTGAATTCATATTTATGTATTCCTTTGGCAAATACCCAATAGTCCAATTGCTGGATCATATGCTAGTTCTATTTTTTACTTTTTGAGCAATCTCTGTACTGTTTTTCACAGTGATTGCACCAGTTTCCATTCCCAGCAAGAGTGCAAGAGGGTTCCCTTTCTCCTCATTCTGACCAACGTCTGTGTTTCTTGGGTTGTTAATTTTAGCCCTTTTGACAGGTGTGAGGTAACATCTCTGTGTACTTTTGATTTATATTTCCCTGATGATGAGTGCTATTCGTCATCTTTTATTTAGTGTGTCCTTTGGCCGGTTTGATGTTTTCTTTGGGAAAATGTCCATTCATGACCTCTTCCCATTCTTTAAATGGATTATTCATCTTTTGGGTGTTGAAACTTGTAAGTCCTTTCTATATTTTTGATACTAATCCATTATGAGATAATGTCATTTGCAAATATCTTTCTCCCATTCCATAGGTTTCCTTTTAGTTTTGTTGATTGTTTCCTTCACTGTGCAGAAGCACTTTCTTTTGATGAAGTCCCAACAGTTCATTTTGCATTTGTTTCCCTTACCTCAGGAGAGATATCTAAAAAGAAATTCCTACAGTGGTTACTGCTTGTATTCTCTTTGAAGATTTTGGTGATTTTGCTTCTCGTATTCAGATCTTTAATCCAATTTGAATTTGTTTTCATGTATGGTGTAAGAAACTGGTCCATTTTCATGAGTTTCCATGTTGCTATCCAGATTTCCCAATACCATTTGTTGAAGAGACTTTCTTTTTTCCATTGGATATTTATTCCTGCTTTGTTGAAGCCTAATAGTTGGGGATTCATGTCTGGGTTTCTCTTCCATTGACCTATGTGTGCATTTTTTGCTAGTATCATACTGTTTTTGTTTATTTGTTTTCTTTTGCTTTTCCAAGTTTTTATTTCAATTCCAGCTAGTTAACATACAGTACAGTGTTAATTTCAGGTGTAGAATTTAGTTATTCATCATTTACCTACAACCTCAAAGTGCCCGCCTTTATCCCCATCACTTGTTTAACCCACTTCCCTGCCCACATCCCTTCCAGTAACCTTGTTTGTTAAGAGTCTGTTTCTTGGTTTGCCTGTCTTTTTTTCCCTCTCTATGTTCATCTCGCATTTTTTTCCATAAATTCTATATATGAGTGAAATCATATGATATTTGTCTTTCTATGACTGAGTTATTTTGTTGAGCACAATACTCTCTAGCTCTATCTTCGTCATTGCAAATGGCAAGATTTCATTCTTTTTTATGATTGAGTAGTGTATCTTTGTGTATATGTACCATATTTTCCCTAACCATTCATCACTCAATGGACATTTGAGGTCTTTCCATAATGTGTCTATTGTAGATAATGTTGCTAAAAACATTAGGGTTCATGTACTACTTAGAATTATTCTATTTGTATCCTTTGGGTGAATACCTACTAGTACCATTGCTGGATTGCAGGGTTGTTAGATTTTTAACTTTCTGCGAAAGGAGAACCCTCTTACACTGTTGGTGGGAATGGAAACTATTGCATTCACCATGGACAACAGTTTGGCATTTCCTCAAAATATTAAAAATATTTAAATAAAGATGAGGAAAAAACAGTTCTGGACTGGTAGCATAGTGTTCTTTGCTCTTTAAGTGGCTGATGTTCCTTTCTGAGCTACATTTAAGAATATGGATCTGAATATTTTTTAGGTTCCCAATTAGTGGTGGAAATATTTTCAGAATAATAGAGTATTAGAAAAGTATGTGGCCATACTTTATTTAGTCCAACTCCTTTCCCAACACACTATTTCCTGGCAGTTGGTAAGCCATTATTTGTAAAAATGTTTTTGCCTTTTTACCCTAGTTCTACCATTTGGAAACTTACAGAACAAGTCTAATGTTGTTTCTAAAAGCCACCTTCCACAACATTGAAATTGTTCTCATTTACACCAGTCTGTGAATATTAGAGTCTTTTACTGTACTTCATATAAAATATTTTCTTTTATCATCCTGATTACCTCATCTAGACACACTTCACTGAATCACTGTGCATTATACAAAAATGTGCTCTGAGTTGTACACAACTTTGTATAGTAAATATTCTTAACCATAAATTGTGTGTGAATTACATGCAGATATTTTGAAAACATACAAAGCTGAGCAAGCCCTTCAAGAGATCCAGATTGAATGGCATTGTAACTGGGCTGGGAGGGATAATTTCAACACTGTTTCTGAGTAATTTTGCTATTCAATCACAATTATGAAATCACTGCTCTAGCAGAATTCCTTTTCTACCATACAAAAATGTTAATTATATAGATCAATGGCTGTAGGTACAATTGTGTGACTTGGGCACTCGCAAGTGGAAAAGGCCACAGGTACCTAAAGGGTATGTGCTTTGCGGTTATTTGTATATAAGTTTTGGGTGACTGGGACAGTAAGTAGGGCTACATGCACAGAGGAGCAAAGAAAGATAGTCCTGTAAAAAAAAAGTAGTAAGAAGAATATGTGCAAAGAAAAGCTGATAAAAACAATTGAGAAATTGTCATAATGGCCTCACAGTTTCTGGTTCTTGTCCCATTCTGAGACCTAGCTGAACTCTAACCCATGGGTTTATTAATACTCTCCAGAATATTAATATGTAATTCTCCCTTTTTATTACATTAGCCAGAGTTGGTTTCTCATACTTGCAAATAAATATACTTGAGTTACATTTCCAGGACCATCAGGTTCTGGGAAAGTTGATGTTAGAATGCTTGTCACTGACACGTTCTGTGGCAACTTGAGCCATAGAGAAAATAAGTAATAAAATGTAGATTTGTAAATTATATACCACACCATTGAAGCAGTTGTAGGGGTGAGTTAAAAACAACTATGCTCCACAATTGTCCATGTGAAATTTTATCTTGTTTAAATTTAAACATTTTACTTCTTTCAAATGCAATCTACGAAAAGTAACAAACATCAGTACTTGCTAAAGTCAGTTTAAGTGACACCTATAATGTTAGTTTATTGATCTCTTCTGCTTTAAAGGATGTCATCCAAAAGCATGCAACATAAGACAATGGATAAAATAGAGGAGTGGAATTTCAGAGGTGGCAGCTCAGCAGATGAGCCAGCAACAGAAATCCTGTTTGTATAAAGTGTTCTATGCAGGAATGTAGGTTATTTGTGCTGCCAAGAAGTTTGTGAAAGAAAAATAGAGAATGGAATTTGTTCTTTCTGGCACACATGGGGAGAGATCTTGCATTTACTTAGATTTAGCAATTAATAAATTATGAATAAAAAATAACTTTCAAATCAGCTGTGAGTGAAAGGTGCTTCCAAGTTGGAATAAAAGAGCCAAACTCTCAAGTCATATATCCTCATTCTGCTGGAACATATTCTCCTTTAGGATTTTCTTGAACGTTGGATACATACAGAAAGCAAAATTTTAGCCTCTTCTGACTTACGTTAAGAAAGAAAAAATGCTAAATAATGTTCAACATTTATTATACTTGCTTCAAATTGACCTTTGAACTCTAACTAAAAAAGCAAGAATGACAATGTCCTACTATGCTACTGTTTTTCTTCCACATATCCCAGCATACTGCCTAAAATTCCCATGAGTGAAGATTGACCATTCAAGCCAATATCAAAGTTTCTAAATGTTCAAAGCTGATTCTTTTCCTATTTTACCCATATAGTGCTAGGGTCAGTAAAAGGCACCCTATTTATTTTGAAGAAATCAGTTAATGTTCCACATTCTCCACAAAAAATCCTCTCTTATACTCCAAGTGTGAATTATAAATGTCTCCTCAGTTCTTGAAAACACTGGCATACATATTGTATCAGTATAGATTGTTAGTTGAGAGTAAAATTTATGCCATAGTTATCTAAACCTAATATATCGAGATTATTTAATCATGAAAAAGTGTTGAAATTTGTCATATGGGTTTTCTGTGTCCATTGTGATGATGAAATAATTTTTTATTCTTCGTTCTTTTGAAGTGGCCTATCACATTAATAGCTGTATATTGAACCATCTTTGTGACTTAGGATAAAACTATCTTTATTATGATATATGAGTCTTTAGAGGTTTTGCTGAACTAATTTGCTCATATTTTGCTCATAATTTTTGTATATGTTTCATCAGAGATACTGGTCTGTAATTTTATTTTACACTCCTTGTCTGGCTTTGGAATCAAGGTAATGCCACATAAAATGAGTTTAGAAGTATGTCTTACTCTTCAACTTTTTGGAAGAATTCGAGAATGATTTATATTAATTCTTCTTTAAAATCTTGGTACCATTTACCAGTGAAACCACCTGGTACTGACTTTACATATATGAGAGGTTTGTGATTTGTGATACACTCTCCTTATTAATTATTGGATTCTCAGATTTTCTATTTTTTTAAATTCAAAAGTATCATTTATTTTTTCTCTGAACTAAATTAGCATCTGTACAATCTATAGTTGTAGGCTTAGGAGAATGCAAATAAGAAGAAACCAGAAAAGAACCAAATACAGAAAGTAATGCTGAAAAAGAAAACAAAATATGGAGACATCGCAATACTAGACTTTAAGCTATATTACAAAGATTTAATCATTAAAATAGTATGGTACAAGCACAAAAACAGACACATAGATCAATGGAACAGAATAGAGAAACAAAAATAGATCCACAAGAGTATGGCCAACTAATCTTAGACAAAGCAGGAAAGAATATCAAATGGATAGAAGACAGTCTCTTCAGCAAATGGTGCTGGGAATATTGGAAGTGACATGCATAAGAATGAAACTGGACCACTTTCTTAAACCACACAGAAACATAAATTCAAAATGGACGAAAGAGCTAAATGTAAGACAGGAGACAAGAACCTATCAAAATACTAGAGGAAAAAAACAGGAAACAACCTCTTTGACTTCAGATGCAGCAACTTCTTACTAGACACATCTTTGGAAGCAAGGAAAACAAAAGCATAAAGGAACTACTGGGATCTCATCAAGATAAAAAGCTTCCGCACAGTGAAGGAAACAATAAACAAAAGTAAAAGACAACCAATGAAATGGAAGAAGATATTTGCAAATGACATATCGGATTAAGGGTTAGTATCCAAAATCTAGAAAGAATTTATCAAACTCAACACCAAAACAAAAACGAAACAAAAACAAACAAAAAACAAAACAAAAACCAAGTAATCCAGTGAAGAAATGGGCAAAAGACATGAACAGACACTTTTCTAAAGAAGACATCCATACGGATAACAGATACACAAAAAGATCCTCAACAACACTCATCATCAGGGAAGTACAAATGAAATCCACAATGAGATACCACCTCATGTCAGTCAGAATGGCTAAAATCAACAACACAAGTGACAACAGATGTTGGTGGGCATGCAGAGAAAGAGCATCTCTTTTGCACTGTTGGTGGGAATGCAAACTGGTACAGCCACTCTTGAAAACAGTATGGAGGTTCCTCAAAAAATTAAAAATATAACTACCTTACAACCCAGTAATTCCATTACTAAGTATTTATCCAAGGGATACAGGTGTGCTGTTTCGAAAGGGCACACGTACCCCAATGTTTATAGCAGTGCTATCAACAATAGCCAAAGCATGAAAAGAGCCCAAATGTCCATCAATGGATGTATGGATAAAGATGTGGTATATATGTACAATGAAGTGTTACTTGGCAATCAAAAAAGAAAGAAACCTTGCCATTTGCAACTATGTGGATGGAAGTAGAACTAAGAGAAATTAGTCAGAGAAAGACAAATATCATATGACTTCACTCATATGAAGAATTTAAGATACAAAACAGATGACATAAGGGAAGGAACACAAAAATAATATAAAAACAAGGAAGGTGAAAAAACATGAGACTCTTAAATACAGGGAACAAACAGAATTGCTAAAGGGGTTGTCAGTAGGGGGATGGGCTAAATTGGTAAGGAACATTAAAGAAAACACTTGTTAGGATGAGCCCTGAGTATTATACATAAGGGATTGATTAATCACTGTAATCTAAACCTGAAATCATTATTGCATTACATGCTAACTAACTTAGACATAAATTAAAAAGAAAATAATTAAGGAGAAACAGAAACATTCTGCAAATGAAAGAAGAAAATTCCAGAAAAAGATGTATAAGAATTGAAGATAAGCAATTAAAGTAGAGGTAATGGAAATGCTCACAAAACTTGAAAGAAGTATGGAAAAACTGAGTGAAAACTTCAACAAACAGAAAGATAATAAAAATGAGACAATATAGAAAATACAATGATAGACAAGAAAAAACACTAGAAGGAATCAGCAGAATATTAGAGGATGCAGAAGAGCAAATCAACAATCTGAAAGATCGTTCAATGGACAGCACATGAGTGGAACTACAATATAAGAATTTTTAAAAAATGACAAAGATGAAGTGAAAACTGAAACAATTTCAAACATAGTAACATTTACATTATAGGGGTACAAGAAAGACAAAAACAGAGAGAAAGGAACAGAAAATGTATTCAAAGACATTAGAGCTAAAATCTTCACTGACCTTGGAAAGAAAAATCCAAGCTCAAGAGGCACAGAGAGCTCCAAATAAGATGAATGCAGGAAGTCCACACCAACATACATAAAAGTTAAAATTAAAAAAAAAAATAAGGGGCGCCTGGGTGGCTCAGTTGGTTAAGTGTCCAATTTTGGCTCAGGTCATGATATCATGGTTCATGGGTTCAAGCCACGCATTGGGCTCTGTACTGACAGCTGAATGCCTGGAGCCTGCTTTGGATTCTGTGTCTCCCTCTATCTCTGCCTGTCCCCTGCCTTCTCTCTCTCTCTCTCTCTCTCTCTCTCTCTCTCTCTCTCTCACTCTCAAGAATAATCATTAAAAAAAGTTTTTTTTTTAAATAAGAAAAAGAATCTTAAAAGCATCAAGAAAAAAACAAGTTACATATAAGGGAAAACCCATAACATCATCAGCTGATTTTTCAGTAGAAACATTGTAGGCCAGAAAGAAATAGTCAAATAACTGTAAGGAAAAAGCTTATAATCAAGAATAGTCTATCTGTAAGCTTTATCATTCAGAACTGAAGGAAAGATAGTTTCACAGACAAACAAAAGTTAAGACGGTCTATCACCAGGAGAAAGGCCTTACAGGAACTATTAAAGAGCCTCTTTGGTAGAAAAGGAAATGTTCATAACTAAAAGTTTTTAAAAAATGAGGGTGTCTGGCTGGCTCAGTTAGAAGTGCATGCAACCCTTGATTTCAGGGTCCTGAGTTCGAGCCCAACACTTGATTTAGAAATTACTTACACAAAAGGTAAATAAATAAACTTTTTAAAAATGAAAAAATCTCAAGGAAAGCATAATTATAATAAAAATAGTAAATAAATTATAAAGCTACTATGTAGATTAAAAGACAAACACAGGAAAATAAATTATATATTAAAAATTGGTTAAAGGACTAAAAATAAAAAATATTTAAAGTATGAAATTTTATACTCATGAACCATGGAGTAAAGGTGTAGTACATTTGGAATGTATTCAAAGTTAGGCTACCATCAACATAATATAGATTGCTACCTATATAAGATATTATATATGAGCCACATGATATGCAAAAACCAAAAATACATGCACAAAAAAATAAACATAAATGAGTCTAAGCCTACAAAAATATGAAGACATAGTCAAAAGAAAAGAAAGACTGAAAAGAAGAAAAAGAGAGCTATAAAAACAACAAGAAAACAATTCAAAAAATGGCAATTACAACGTATATATCAATAAATATTCCAAATGGAAACAGTCTAAATGTTCCAGTGAAAAGAAATAGAGTGATTGAATAGGTGTAAAAAAGAAAGGTCGTTTTTTAGAGATAGGAAGATGGTGGCTGAGTAGGAGGACCCTAGGCTTGCCTCATCCCATAAACACAAATAGATACCTGTAAAATCATCCTAAACCACAGAAATCGACCTGAAGACTGACAGAACAGTCTCCACAACCAAAGGAACAGAGAGGCCACATCATAGATGATAGGAAGTGCAGAGATGTGGTTAAGGGGAGAAATGGATTGCTGCAAAAGGGAAGGAGCCATGATTGGTTAGAAGGGCAAGAGAAAGGAGCACACTGGGGAATGCACACAGAGAACATTGCCTCCAAAACCACTGGCTTGTAAACAAGAAGGCTGAATTTGGTGAGTTCTTGCAACCAACAGGGCTTAAATCATAGAGTTCTAAAAGTTAAAAGGCTTGACTAGGATAAGCCTGAAAGCCACTGTGTGGTTCCTGGAGAGAATGACAGCAGATAACCTGGGGGCAGATGGAGTGGAAACAGAACTTGAAGAGTGTCTAGGACACACAATGGGGAGATTATTTGCTCTTCTTGGAGGGTGTCCCTGAGAGCCAGCCTTCATATAGACACCTCTCTGGGAACAAAGGAACTAGCTAGCATAATTTCCCTACCCTGCTCCTCAGCATATACACAGAACCACATGTGAAAAACATCCAAAGGATGACACTGGTTGCATACCTTGCTTAAACCAAGCCCCATTATGCTGCACTCGAGCTGGACAGCCCTTCTCATCTATGCTTACTTCAGTCCCAATATGGTGGGTCCCTCCGACAGAAGACCAGCACAAATCCATGTCAAAATGACCTCTCTAAGCCTGGAGTTGGAAAGATCAGTAAGCTTGACTGGAACAGATCCCAAAGGGCACTGTGCTGATACTGGAGAAAAGGCAGGCAAAAATCAGGAGGCAGACAAGTGGAAACGGAGATCTGAAAAATGCCCAAGTGTAGTGTGGCGCGAGTGCACAGAAGCAGGGATGCGAGGGTAAGGGAATGAGGAAAAGAAGAGAGAGTCAAAGGATGGGAACAGGAGGGACAACATGAGTGATGCCCATATTGCCACTTTAATTCTCACATGCAAGCAGTTTTATACAAACAGCCACAGCTAAGAGAAGGGTTTTTTCTAGACAAAACTTTTTCTGTTCTCACAGTTATTGTTACAACATTTTCCTGGGAACTTTACACTCTCTTCTTATTGTTATTATAAGAGTGCCAAAGCATGAAGGACATTTGTACAATAACCTCTTAACCCAAGAAGCTTGAAGGACATTGGTGAAATAACATCTTAACTCAAGTGAATTAACCTCTGAGGAACTGGATCAGCTGCAAGGGTTGTAAGGGCATGAGAGCTTTGCTCCATCACACTCTCCTTACTGGCTCCTTGCTGCTGAAGCAGTTTAACCTCTGAGGAAATGGGCCAGTCACAAGGGTTGTAAGGGCATGAGAGCTTTGCTCCATCACACTCTGCTTACTGGCTCTTTGCTGCTGCTTCCCATACCTAGGAAATACAGTGGGGAAGATCATTCACCCTTCTTGGAGTACTTTCCTGAGAGGCAGTATTCACTGGGATGCTTCTCTGGGGACAAATGAGCTGGCTGGCACCATTTCCCTCACTCCCGCCACTCCTTACGGTAAACACAGAGCCACCTGTCTGAACCAGTGCTGCACTAACACTGGATGCCTAGCTTCCTTACACCAAGTCTTACACCTCTGCACTCTGGTGCGACTGCCATTCACCATCAAGCTAGTCCCAGTCCCAGTGTGGTGACCCCCTCCCTGAGAAGACCGGCCAGAAACTTCTGCTTACACGTCTCCTAACCATAGAGTTCTGCAAAGCTTCAGTTTTAGTGGAAGCAATATCATGTCTCAGTTAACAAGTAGACAAGAACACACCCAGTTGAAACTCACCAAATTCTGGCGAAGGACCATACACAATCCATTGAAGGCAAGGAGAGCCTCTGCAGATGACTGGTATAAAAGATAGAGCAGCCAAAACAAAACAGCAGAGCACATGCAGCACACACTAGAGATATTCCCTGAAAATCCAGGCTATGGGCATTACATGAGCTCTTCTTCATAAAGCCATTATTTTCAGGAACAGGAAACATAACTGCTGTTTATCACACAAAAAGAAGGGAGACACTTAGACAAAATTTCAAGTTGGAGGAATTTATTCCACATGAAAGAGTAAGAGAAGGCAATGGCCATGGCCAGAGATCTAAGCAAAATCAATATACATAACGTGCCTGATGGAGAATTTAAAAAAACAATCATAAGCATACTAACTGGGCTTGACAAAAGAAAGAAAGACATTAGGGAGAACTTTACCTCTGAGATAAAAGAGTTAAAGAATAAATCAGAGATGGATTATTCAATAAAGGAGATTGGAGAGATGCCTGGGTGGCTCAGTTGGTTAATCGTCCAACTTTGCCTCACATTATGATCGTGTGGTTCATGGGTTCCAGCCCCGCATTGGGCTCTGTGCTTACAGCTCAGATCCTGGAGCCTCCTTTGGATTCTGGGTCTCACTCTCTCTGTGCCCCTCCCAAGTTCACTCTCTGTCTCTTGCTGTTTCTCAAAAATAAATAAATGTTAAAAAAATTAAAGGGGATTGAAAACAACTTGATGCAAAGACAGCGCAGGAACAGTCAGAATAATGAATTATAGAAGTATAGGAGACAAAATAATGGAAAATAATGAATTTTAACAAAAGAAATAATTACGAACAAGAAAAAAAAGACTTACAGAACACAGTTACTCCATCAAATATAAGAACATTTATACTATAAGAGTCCCAGAAAAAGAAGAGATAGAAATGAGGGCAAAATTGTATTTGCAGAAATACTAGCTGGAAACTTCCCTAATCTGGGGGAAGGAACAGACTTCAAACACCAATAGGCACAGAAAAATACCACCAAAATCAACAAATGCAGGTGAACAACAAGACGTTGTAAATTGTCATTCAATTTGCAAAATATAGTGATAAAGGACAAATCATAAAACCAGCAAGACAAAAGAAATCCTTAACTTACAAGGAAAGACCCATTAGGCCTGCTGGAGATTTCTCAAGAGAAATTTGGCAATCCAGAAGGGAGTCACATGATACATTGAAAGTATTGAATGGGAAAATACTACAGCCAGGAATACTTTATCCAGCAAAGCTATCATTCGGAATAGAGGGGAGGTAAAGAGTCTCCAAGACAAACAAAAACTATAGGAATTTCTTCACACTAAACCAGCCCTCTAAGAAATATTAAAGTGGAAAAGAAAGACCCAAAGACAAGAAAGAATCAGGAGAAAATCTCCAGAATGAATGACAAAACAAGTAATAAAATGGTACTAAATACATATATATCAACAATTACTCTTAATGTAATTGGACTATATGCTACAATCAAAAGACATAGGGTGTTAGAATGGGTAAAAAAGAAACAAAAACAAAAACAAACAAGTAAATAAAAACAGGATGCATTTATATGCTACCTACAAGAAAATCATTTTACATGTAAAGACACATGGAGATTGAAATCAAGGGGATAGAGACATATTTAACATGCAAATGGTATAAAAAGAAAGCCAGAGGGGCACCTGGGTGGCTCAGTCGGTTAAGCGTCCAATGTCAGCTCAGGTCATTGTCTCACGGTTCGTGAGTTCAAAGCCCTGCATCGGGCTCTGTGCTGATAGCTTGGAGCCTTGAGCCTGCTTTGGATTCTGTGTCTTCCTCTCTCTACAACTCCCCTCATGCTCTGTCTCTCAAAAATAAATACACATTAAAAAACGAAAGCCAGAGGGAGGAGCCAAGATGGCGGAGAGGAAGGGAGCTCTGTAAACT
>PJEM01019153.1:0-16709 GCA_004023845.1 Helogale parvula
GCTTGAACCCACGAACTGTGAAGTCATGACCTGAGCTGAAGTCGGCCGCTTAACCAACTGAGCCACCCAGGCACCCCTTTTATTGTTGTTATTTTGTTTTGTTTTTTTGCCATTTTACATTCTCACATGTGAATTATCCAGTGTCTCCACGTCCTTGCCAGGATTTGATGTCGTCACTTCTTTTTTAAATTTTAGCTATTCTGTGATAGGTGTGTACTGATACATCAGTGTGATTTTAGCATTTCTATAATGGCTTAATGATATTGGAAATCTTGAAATGTGCTTATTTTGTATTTGTGTATACTTTGGTGAGTGTCTGTTCATGTATTTTTCCCACTTTCTGTTTAAGGTGCTATATTTTTACTGTTGAGCTTCAAAAGTTTTTTTTTTTATATTCTGGAGACTAGCCTTTTGTCAGATACATGGTTTTCAAATAATCTCTCCAAGTCTGTAACTTAACTTTTTCATCCTCTTTAAATTAGCTTTCACAAGGAAAAGTTTTTAATTCTGAAGTGGTTCAAGTTATCATTTTTTTTATTGTGGGTGATGTTTTTAATGTTAAGACTAAGAACTCTTCACCTAATTCTAGATCCTAAAGGTTATTTTCTCTTTGGGGGCTCTAAAGTCTTATAGTTTTTTGTTTTACATTTAAGACTATGCTGGATATTGAATTAATTTTTGTATAAGATGTAGGTTTGGCCTGAGATGTTTTTAACCATTGGATGTTCAATTAACTTTTAAATAAAAGGCCCTCAAAATCTAATGCCTTTTGACATTATTGACTTACTTTTATTAATGTGAGACTTTCTGTAAATTTTGGGTACCCAGCTATTTTGGATACTCTACCCTTTCATGATATGTAGCATCTAATTTGATCTTATCATGGAAATCAGAAAATCAAGTTTGATTGGCATGGATATGAACTTGAGTGTATGGTGAAGGTAACTTTCTTGGAGGAAAATGCTTGAGTAGTAATGTATGATTACACAGTTTTGATTCAAGCTCATGTTTAAACTCCTTGTATTTTGACAGAGTTCCAAATAAAAATTCATTCTACATATCCAGCAGTTAAACAATTTGTAAAGAACAGATTGAGCAAACTGAAGGGACTCATCAACACTCAGAATAATGAAATAATTAAAATAGATTTAATTAATCCAAATTAATTAATCCTAATGGTTATCTTACATTTAGGAAGTTTCTTACCTTTTCTCATTTCTGTTTCACCATATGTAAAATACATATATAATATCTATTTCATAATGTTAAGGTAAGAATGAAAAGCAATAGTGTACATTAAATATATTAGATGTGGTAGTGTTCCTGCCAGAGCCTCTCAGTACATGTTAGCAGCATTCCATTTCCTGCCTAAAAAGTTACCAAGCTATGGTTACAGAGTCAAGTTTTAGCTCATTAAACCATGTTAACATTGTACATTAAATTTTTAAGTTGAAGCTTTCTTTAATGCAATAAGATCTAGAAGATTTCCACAAGCATTTAGGCCAGATTATTATTTAAAAGTCAATTCTATTTTTCAGATACTGTTACTATATTTTTAAAAAAATATGCTGTATTTTTTCTTGACCTCCAGCAATTAGATGTTAATCGATGACATATATGCACATAATATTGAAAAATATTCTTTTTATTATAGACCGTAACAGAAATTTAGCATGTATCTGTAAGCAAATCTCTTAAAACATGGGTCAACAGAGTCTAGTTTTTGTGAAAAATGATGGTTTGCATATTTCTTAATGTTTTTATATGACTAGTATAGCATTTTCAATTTGATTCAGGTATATGTATCACATTTTTTCACATAAAGCCAACAGTTTTAAAGGCTTTTTTTTTTCTTTAGCAAAGGCAGCATAATAAACTATTTTTATTCTTTAGCTTGAAGGCAGGCTATTCTGTTTGTTTAAATTGTTCAATCACTCTTTAGAACCATCCGGCATTCTGCCTGTTTCTTCTGCCTAAAACAAGCAGTCAATTTTAATTAACTTGGTGCACAGAAGTCTTTGGCATTTGTGGAAACTGGGCACACAGCCAATCCTCAGAACACCACTGATCAATTTGCCTAGAAAGAAGTTAAGAAATTCAAGGTATTGGCTTTAAAGAGCTATTGAGTGTTATCCTAAAATTGAACAGATATAAATCCAAAATTAAAATTTAAAAACAATTTTGACTTCGGTAAAATGTAATAGCATGTTTAAAAATTACAGATTTAGCAATTATTTGGAAATTTTTCATGTGAATGAATGATGAATGGTTAAAGGCTTAATTTTTTTTTTTTTAACATTTACTTAAACAGTGTCCCATAGTATTAAGAAAATAGTTTTGGAGAAAGTTTGATCAGATTCTTGGTCTGACTCTGTGAGGAGTCATTAAGGTGATGAAGTTATATATTGTGTTTCAAAGATTAGCAACATTTACTATAATACAGTGTCTGAAAAACAAACCTCCTGTCTTTAAAATATTTAGCTTCTGTTACAAAGCAAGAAGTGTAAACTAATAAGCCTGGTGTTCATGAAAAAATGTAAATTATCTTATTATTGCTCCCAAAATAAAAGTTACAATTAGCTTTTTATTTTTTTTTATTTTTATTTTTTTCTGTTGTAATTATAAGGCTTGAATTTATTTATTTATCTATTTTATTTTATTTTTTAAACAATTTCAATTAATTTGTTATTTCATGTGCTTTTATATCCTTGGCTCGAAGAGCTTTTTTTTTAAATAGTTTATTGTCAAATTGGTTTCCATATAACACCCAGTGCTCTTCCCCACAAGTGCCCTCCTCCATGACCACCACCTCCCTTCCCCTTCCCCCTCCCTCTTCAACCCTTGGTTCATTTTCAGTATTCAATAGTCTTTCAGGTTTTGTATCCCTCTCTCTCTCCAACTCTCTTTCCCCCTTCTCCTCCCCATGGTCCTCCATTAAGTTTCTCCTGTTAGACCTATGAGTGCAAACATACGGTATCTGTCCCTCTCCACCTGACTTATTTTGCTTAACATGACACCCTCGAGGTCCGTCCACTTTCCTACAAATGGCCAGATTTCATTCTTTCTCATTGCCATGTAATACTCCATTGTATAATATACCACATCTTCTTGATCCATTCATCAGGTGATGGACATTTAGGCTCTTTCCATGATTTGGCTATTGTTGACAGTGCTGCTATGAACATTGGGGTACATGTGCCCCTATGTGTCAGCACTTCTGTATCCCTTGAATAAATCCCTAGCAGTGCTATAGCTGGATCATAGGGGAGTTCTATTGATAGTTTTTTGAGGGACCTCCACATAAAACGATGCTCAGCATCACTCATCATCAGGGAAATACAAATCAAAACCACACTGAGATCCCACATCACAGCAGTCAGAGTGGGTGGCTAAAATGAACAAATCAAGAGACTATAGATGCTGGTGAGGATGTGGAGAAATGGGCACCCTCCTGCACTGTTGGTGGGAACGTAAACTGGTACAGCTGCTCTGGAAAGCAATTAGCTTTATAAATATTTTCCATGATAGCATCTTAGAAATGGGAGATTTTCTCTGTCTTTCCAATATATATTCCTTTAGTCAACAAGAATCTTTCATTTTTAAGGTGGAAATTTATTATATTACCTAAGACTTGTGATTCTCAAACAGATATATACTAAGAATGGAAAAGTCAAAGTTTCAACCTATACAGTGTTTTACAAAATACAAGTAACTGTGGTTTTCATTTTATTGTGAGTAAACTACACTGGAAACTATTGGATTTTGTTTTGTTTTGTTTCAGATTGCTTCTTCTTTTACTATACATGTTTTCCAGTTTTATTGAGAAATAATTGACATATATCACTATGTAAGTTTAAGGCAGACAGCATGATGGCTTGATTTATGTATATTATGAAAAGATTACCATAATAAGTTCAGCCAACATCCATATTATCATACAGATAAAATAAAAAGAAAAGAAAAAGAAAAACTCTTTGTGATGAGAGCTCTTAGTATCTACTCTATTAATAACAAATCAAGAGACTATAGATGCTGGCGAGGGTGTGGAGAGACGGGCACCCTCCTACACTGTTGGTGGCAATGTAAACTGGTGCAGCCGCTCTGGAAAACAGTGTGGAGGTTCCTCAAAAAACTATCCATAGAACTCCCCTATGACCCAGCAATAGCCCTGCTAGGGATTTACCCAATGGATACAGAAGTGCTGACGCGCATGTATCCCAATGTTCATAGTGGCACTTTCTACAATAGCCAAATCATGGAAAGAGCCTAAATGTCCATCACCAGATGAATGGATCAAGAAGATGTGGGGTATACACACACACACACACACACACACACACACACACACAATGGAGTACTACATGGCCATGAGAAAATGAAATATGGCCATTTGTAGCAAAGTGGATGGACCTCGAGGGTGTCATGCTAAGCGAAATACGTCAGGCAGAGAAGGACAGATACCATATGTTTGCACTCATAGGTCTAACAGGAGAACAGGAGAAACCTAATGGAGGACCAGGGGAAGGGGAAGAGGGAAAGAGAGTTGGGGAGAGAGAGGGACACAAAACTTGAGAGACTATTGAATACTGAAAATGAACTGAGGGCTGAAGGGGGAAGGGGAGGGGGGAAGGGGGTGGTTTTGGAGGAGGACACTTGTGGGGAAGAGCACTGGGTGTTTTATGGAAACCAATTTGACAATAAACTATGAAAAAAATAACTTTCCTATGTATTACACAGCAGTGTTAGCTGTAGTTACCATGTTGTACATTACATCCCTAGTACTTGTTTATCTTGTAACCAGAACTTTGTACCTTTTGATCACCTTCCTCAAAATATTCCCCCCGACCTCTGAAAACCATAAGTCTGATCTCCTATGCTATGAGGTTTATAATTAGATTCCACAAATAACTGAGATTATACAGTATTTGTCTTTCTCTGACTTATTTCATTTAACATAATGCCTTTAAGTTCAATCCATGTTGTTGTTTATGGTGGGATTTCTTCAATTTAATGGCTATATAATGTTTTATACACACATAGACACTTACACATTCTTCACAACTTCTTTATTTATCAGTCCACTGATGGACACTTTTTTGTTTCTGTATCTTTGCTATTTTAAATATTGGTGCTATGAACATGGGGTTACAGATCTGTTTAAGTTGGTGTTTTCATTTCCTTTAGATATATCCGAGAAAAAAATTGCTACCAATAGATCTAATGTAATTTTTTGAGAGTTGTCTATACTGTTTTCCATAATGGCTGTATCAGTTTACAGTCCCACCAGCAGTGCACAGAGTTTCCCTTTTCTCCATATCTGTGCCAACATTTGTTATCTCCTGCCTTTTTTAGTCTGGTCATCCAAATAGGTATGAGACAATATCTCACTGCAGTTTCAATTTGCATTTCCCCCATCACTAATTATGTTGAACATCTTTTTATGTGTCCGTAGGCTTCTTGTATCTTCTTTGGAGAAATATCTGTTCAAGTCCTTTGCCCATTAATTTTTTTTTTACTATTGCATTATATGAAGTTTTTAAACTATTTTTTTGATATTAATCCTTATAGGATATATGGTTTGAAAATACTTATTTCCATTCTGTAGGTTATCTTTTTACTTTGTTGATGTTTTCCTTTGCTGTGCAATGCTGTGCATTTTTGATAGTTTTATTACATGAAAAAATTAAAAGCACATAAATAATTTAATATTGACTACAAATGAGAAAATGACATTTTCCCTTATAATTATTGCATAATACGAACTATTATTTCTCTGGGAGTCCACAAATTAGAAAACACGTGTCATCATGCATTTCATTATTTCTGAATCAAGTGACAAGTTATACCACCTGGTCAGAATTGAATTGAAAGAATTGAATTAAATCTGTTAATTCACTGTTACAACTGGTGTGTAGTATTTGGAGAGATGAAGTGTCAGCATATTATAGAAGAATTGGAATACAACCGAAACAAGCATGGGAGTTACTATAGCATTACACACACTTATTTGAGGTCCCATAAATAACCCATTAATTACTCACAGGTACTTAACAAAGCTTATTAAAAAGTCCAGATTTCTTGTTCAAATGTAAGGGTTAGAAATGTTTTCAGTAATATGTAATAATGGAAGAGATCCCTCTATAAAGACTAAAGCAAGTTTCAAGCTTTGTATGTCACTGATTATTTTTTATGAAATCTTATAAAGTGATCTTAAAATGTAGAAGATAAGTAAGAGGAGGGAGCACTTTGGTCAAAGATGAGGAGACCAGAACTTATCCGCTCTCCCTGCCACCCCTTACTCTCAACACTGACTTTCCAAACACATTTGACAGTCTCTTGTAGCAGGATTCTCGCACAGAAAGTCGTGACACCGACACTTTTCTTTCCAGGAAGCAACTTTATTTATGCCGGCCTCGCTCAGTTGGGTTCCTACCCAAAGAACTGAGTTCCAAACAGCACGTGGTGTGGGTTTATATATATATATATATATTTATTTGTCTCCCATATATGAAAGCACACAATCATGCAGTCTGATTAAGTGGTCTCATGTTACAAGGTCCTGAGAGATGTTGTCACATTAGCAAATAGCAGGTTTGCCTTGAGATGTTCTTTTTTTCTTTTTTCCTTAGAGAGGGGACCCTATGCAGTCTAGACATGCAAAGATTAGTTTGAAGGACTATGCTCTAATCTATCATATAGAGCCATTTTTAAGAAAAAAATAATTATTTTAGATCTAGTAGATCATCAGATTTAAACAAATCCTTAAACTTTAGGGCATTTTTCTTTCTTTTTAGGTCAGTATATTTCCTACTGCATCCTTTCCCCGTCCCACCACATACACATTCGTAATAATTACAGAGATAAAATAGGTTTGAACATGCTTTGACCAGAGGCCAAGGAGGGGTTAAAGGGATTGTAATTATTTGTGAATGGAGTCTCTAGTGGAGAACTGAATCTATTTAGGTAAAAACTTGTGTGGGTGGACAAATCAGGTCAGCTTAAAATAGACCTTTTCTGTTGTGAGAACAGTGATTCATCTTCAGCATCAACTCATGTAGGAGCCTTTTCTGGTCCACCAGGATGCACTGGTGCCACTTTCCTTCTTTACCCATATCCCGTTCATACACAAATGGTAGTATTACTGCTTGTTACTGCGTCTTTCTTCTCCACTAGACTTTAGTAAAATTCATGACTGGAATTATTTTACTTATCTTTACATAATCACATAACATAGCCCCTTCATAGTAGTTCATAGCACAGAGTAGCTACCCAGTCTATGTTTGTTAAAAGACTTGCTAATTGAAAAAATAGATGAATGATGTATCTAATGTAATAGTACCGTTAAGAATATCTCCTGAATTGCAAAACCTGATCAATGACTTAGGAAGCAAGAAAATCTCATAACTTAATATTAATTTTTCTGCCTTAGCCTTTATCTTTTTGCATTTTCTCTCAACCAAAAGTTGAATAGTTTAAAATTATCAATTATTAATAATCAAATAATTAAATACAACTAATAAAATTATTGCTAAATTATTCAAGCAATAGTTTAAGAATTATTAAAAATTTTAACTTTAAATCTGGGGTTATTGTAAGGTTATTAAGCTTAGAGGTTATAGGAAACACCTGCTTCCTAGTTTTCTCCATGTAACATCTTTTTTTTAAGTTCCTTATAAATTTTTTTTGTTTTTATTTATTTTTGATATATAGAGAGACAGAGCTTGAGCCCAGGTGGGGCAGAGAGAGAGACACAGAATCTGAAATAGGCTTCAGGCTACAAGCTGTCAGCACAGAGCCTGATGTGGGGCTCAAACCCACAAACCGTGAAATCATGACCTGAGCCGAAGTCACATGCTTAACCGACTGAGCCACCCAAGCACCCCTCCATTTAACATCTTTACTGTCAATAGATAATCCTTTCCATTGTTCATATTCTCTCTCATAATTTACTTTCTTTTTAAATTTTTTAATGTATTTCGCTTATCATTAATCACTACTCATTCATTTTCATTAATTCATTATACACTTAGGAGCTATTAAATAACAAGCACTGAAATGAGGTCTTGGAAAATAGAAATGAATAAGACATTGACCCCATGTTTAAAGGTTTACAGTCAACTGGAGAAGGCAGGAAAAACGACAGATGTGACTCCTTGTTTCCCTACTTCCCAGAATGAAACACTAAAACAACAGTCATGATAAGAATAGCAAGATTCTATTTCTGTTTTTAATCTATCCGACAATTATGGAAAGGTTAGGACCTCATAGAGGTATTTCAGGGAGGGTCACCTGGGTGGCTGACTTGGTTGAGGTTTGGACTTTTGAATTTGGTTAAGGTCATGATCCCAGAGCCCTGGGATCGAGCCCTGCATCACACTTGGCGCTGAACATGGAGCTTGCTTAAGATTATCTCTCTCTTTCCCCAGCTTGTGTGTGATCTCTCTCTCTAAATATTTGTAGGACTACTGAGTGGCTCAGTCAGTTAAGCCTCTGACTCTTGGTTTTGGCTCAAATCATGATCTCCTGGCTTGTGAGTTCAAGCCCCGCATTGGGCTCTGCACTGGCAGTGGATAGCCTTCTTAGGATTCTCTCTCGCCTTCTCTCTCTCTACCTCTCCTCTGTTAACTCTCTGTCTCTCTCTCAAATATAAACTTAAAATTTTTAATTAAAAAATAAATATATATATTTTAGAGTGTTTTAAGGGATCCCTGGAAAGTTGTTAAGTATGCTCATGAGATCCATTCCTTAACCTACCTTATTGAAATGGGCATTTTACTTCTTGACATATGATTTTTGTGGAGGAGCCAGATGCCCACATGCGGGACATTGCATATGTCGGTATTGATGGACTTTTGAGGCTGTGATACAACCGCTGTGCTGCGGTGACCCTGCCTTGAGTCTGGTAAGAAGCCTTCTGAATCAGTCACTCTTGCCCTCTGCTCTTACTCTTCTTTATGCTGAAAAATTTTAAAAACCTTGAATCTGTTTCCTTAACCATTCTGAGTCTCAACTTGGTCGTTTATGAAATTGATATGTCTACCTTGCTGTATTAGTATGCAGACTCCATATGATATACTTATAGGACTACAACTACTTAATTGTACATTTCCTAAACTCCAGGGTTACAAGGATGTAATTTTTCCATTAGGTCAGGCACAGAAATTGTATAGTATCTCAATAAATAAGCTTGAGTACTCCTAATTCACCACTGCTTTTCCTTATATCTTCCCTTAAAGTAGAGACAGCAGGTTCAGGTTTCTCTTCCATATCCTTTTTCTTAATCATTTTTTTTCCTAATTCTAAAAAGTTACAGGGCTAAAGAAAAAGTGAGCTTCTACTGATTACATTTAGCTGGTAGAGAACTTGGATTACTCTGCTTATAGGGTTAACATGGAAAAAGGTAAAATGCAATAAAAATATGTATTTATAAGAATCACTAGCATATATATATTTTCTTTTGAAAACAATATGATTTAGCTAGACATAGCTCACTCAGCTAGTAATATCTCCATGCTGTCTCCAAAATCCAAAATGTGACACAATTATACCTCCTCTCTGTAACCCTAATGGTAATCTTTCCCTCCTTCTGGGCATTAACTGTCAAAAACTATGAAAATTATGAGATGTTACTCTATTTTCAAGCTGCCCAGTCAGCCAGCCTGCCACATTTTCATAGGTGTTGATGGAAGACACAGGACTCTTGGATCAAAGATGAAATCAAGTTTATTATTTACAGAAATAACAGTGGCCAGAATATCAGTACTGTGTATTGATTCTCTAAATTCCACTTTTCTCACCATGACCTAGAAAGGACCACATATGATATGTTTCATTATAAAAGAGGAACGCTAAATTTAAGGGACCCAGAAATTATCATGGGCAATATGCTCTTTGGTTAAGAGGGAAATGCTGTCTTCAATACCTGTGCAGTAAGGACCCTGTCCTTGGCTTGGAGAGGGACACTATCTCTATCTACCAATACTGGTTGCTATGTAAACATTCTTAAAGAGATGGTGAAGAACATGGTGTTTTGCTATAAAACATGGAGCAACATAGAAGGCCCAGTCTTTGAACCTTGTCTAGCCCTTTAACTTCTTTAATAATTAAAATAATTATAATTATGTATTTGCCTATCAGTACACAAATACAAAGCAATCCATCACAACATGTTTTCTAGAGTCTGTGGGAAACCATAATTTTAAAACGTTCTATTAAAGTCAAAACAACTTTTACATCCATGGTGAATAACATGTTTTATGTCCTTTCCACCCATTTTCCCTACTTCTGGATTTAAAAAAAAAAAGAATTTTATCTATGAAAATATATACAGTTTATTTCTTTTACTTTCATTTTATCATGATTCAACATAAACTATCCTGTAATTATGAGGCAATATTTCCCAGGTCTCAAGTAATCTTTTGGTAGTTGATTCATGTTTGCTTACATTCTTCTGGTATCCTTTTACTAGATGCTCCTATATAATAGTGTATTGATTTTATTTCTAATCCATGATGCAACTGCAAACAAGGATCAACAATTTACATATCTGTTCATTTTCTTGTTTTAACCAAGCAATATTTTCAGGAGATTGCATCATAAAAAAACTGTTGTGAATAGCATAACCAGTTGCTGGAGGGAATGTATGTAGTACTCCTGTTCGGGAACAGGGTGCCCATGATCATAACTAGAACATATTGCTTACAGCAGCGGAATCTGCACAATGGCTCATTGGTGATAATGGATCAAGGGATACAGGGGAGGCAAAGGTATTGTCCAAGGCTGGTATTTTTGCTTTTATACACGGTGCTTCTAATAAGTGAGAACAGCTGTAGAATAACACCTCTGCCCATGCTGATTATAAACCATTCACATTTTGGCATGAGAAATATGAATGGGCCCTACAGGGAAGAATAGATTCCAGTTCAACAATAGAGACCATTCACCAATGAAGAAAAAAATGTATGAAGCTGTATTATTTTCAGGATTGGACTGCCTTACCAATTGGAAATGAGGTAAACATCTGCTACTGGTTTATTGGAAATGTTATTACCATTTAAAATTTTTTTCTTAATGTTTATTCAATTTTGAGAGACAGAGGATAAGTGGATAGGGGCAGAGAGAAAGGGAGAGACAGAATTTGAAGCAGGCTCCAGGCTCTGAGCTGTCAGCACAGAGCCTGACATGGGGCTTGAACCCTTGAACCTTGAGATCATAACCTGAGCTGAAGTTGGATGCTTAACTGACTGAGCCACCCAGGCACCCTGAGAATTTTTATTTTTCAGAGCTATCAGAGGGAGTAAAGATATAAAGATTAAAATTCTCTGATACCTTTCAAAAAGTAGAGATATTTTTCTCAGTACACTGGAGGAAATAAGTGTAGCTGTTTCCGTTTTTAAAAATGTTTATTTATTTATTTATTTATTTATTTTGAGAGAGAGAGAGAGAGTAGGGGCAGGGCAGAGAGAGGGAGAGAGAGAATCCCAAGCAGCTTATGCTTTTTTAACACTGAGCGTAACATGGGGCTAGATTCCATAAACCATGAGATTATGACCTGAGCCGAAATCAAGAGTCAGATGCTTAACTGACTGAGCCGCTCAGGCACCCCAAATATAGCTGTATCCTAATCATATCTGTAAATTTGACATCCCAGTTAATCCAATGACAGTCATTCATGTCACCTTTAATATTAAGCACATGTTAGAGTATAGTGCAATGCACCTGATTTCAATGAAAAGTATTATAGTATTTGAGAAATTACTTGGAAATAAAGTAGATTTGAAGCCCGGTCTACACTCGCATATCGTGTGTGTGGGGGGGGGGGCGGGCATGCGCGCCCACATGCACTTGCCAGTGCATGCCATAGAGGAAGGGCAACTGAACTCATTTGAAATTCTTATGGAATAAACATGTTTACTTATTTCACATAAATGTGACTTTACATCTGTCCCTTAAAACTATATGTAGCAGAATATCAGTGTAGAACTTGAGATCATTGTTGGGCTACCTAGAAAACCCATAGAATCTGTTTATAGGACAGATAAAGAAACTTCAGGGAAGTGCTTTGTTTTATTTTGTTCTATATACGATATACTCTCACTCCAATGCTGTTCTCATTTAGAGTTTGTGGCAGATTCCAACAGAGGCCATAAAATGTAAGAAGAAAATTTTACTAAAAGTTCTCTAACCTTAGAAGCACAAAGAAATATTTTTTGACCCTTGTATGATAGAAAACTTTCTGACTGCTGCTGGGAAGTCAGTAACCTGATCAGTTGTCTCTGTGTATCACTGTGGCAACCTCAGCAAATATTGTATGAAGGATGGTCTTGGTTTTCTTCTACAAATTTATTCCAAGTCCTTTCTCAAAAGAGACTGACCTCTACTGACGGAATAATACAGATTTCCTAGTCTTATACACACACACACACACACACACACACACACACACACACACACACAATTTTTCTTTTTGATTTGCTTTGGGTAATGACAGTTTAATATTGACAGACTACAATGCTAGCTAAAAGTGTAGGGCCCATGATCATGAGAATATGGATAAAAATCAAGACAATTCTATATATACTTATAAAATAGAAAGTTTTAACTTTAGGAGTAAAAACTATAACATTTGAATTAGTGCTTACCAAGTAAAATAGAATTTCAGCTGATCTTTTCGGGTGGGACATCACATACATTTGAAGAACTATAGAAATAGAGCTATTCTGATTTTTTCTTACTTCAAGAAAATAGCTTAACTATTATCTGTCTATTTTAAATAACAGCAAAAATGTAAATTGCAAATACATATATATTTTCCCTTGTATCCAAAGTTTCATTTCAAATAGAATTGCAAAAATAATACTACCCCACTGTGTAATGGAAATGAGAAATGCAAAAGGCATTGAGGAGGATTGTGAATTTATACAGTGCCTTGGCAGCAAAGGATATGGCACGGATATTCCTTAAAAATTCAGTGTTTAATGACACTCGGATTTGCACTGCTATATGTCTGAACTGTTAAATCCGTGACGAGATAATAGTGTACCTGTTCTTGCCAAAGAATTCTAAAATGACTTTCTCCATTTTAGTTTCTCAATTTGTTTATTTAATTTAACAGTGAAGAGATTGTTCACGTTAAACACGCTGAACACAGAAAAGACAACGGCACATAAGTTCTTGTCTAACTGAAACATAACAATATCAGATAAAGCCCGTCTATGTTGTTTGCGGGTGCAGGCTCCTGATGTTTTTGTTCAGCAGTTAGTTCTGAGGATTCAAGGGAGGCAGTGGAGCTCTTTCCGTCCTTTTGCAGCCCGCTCCACATTCATATCACCTTGCCTCCTCCCCACCCCCAAAAAGAAGAGCGTGAAGTCCTGCTATAATGAATATACACACATATTCAAATGTACATTTTATATACATCTCTATATTATATGTAATGTACATTCACATGTGAATTTTAAGTATACATAATGATATATATTCAAATGCAAGTTTTACAGGTCTTTTCAAACTCTATTATGAAAAACGATGATTTGTGTGTGTGTGTTTCTGTTTGAAGCCTTCAGTATTCAGTTATTAGGATTTCAAAAACTAGTGAAACACGATTTTTAGTATATTTTTCAAAGTAAATGAGATTTAGCTTGTGAATAAAACTCCAAATTCAAATAAAAATGTCAGATCTTATTCATAAATTTCTTTCACTTTTCTTAATATGATGGTGAAACTGTTTTCTGCTGTGTGTGTGAGGTGACTGGTATTTAGGATTTTTCCATTTTTTCTTGTTTTCTTCATTTTCAATGAAGTATATTGGGGTTTACATCTCGTATAAAGGGGGAAGTTACCCTTTCCCAAAAGTTTTCACTGTAGTGCTCATTTTTTTAAATGTTTTATTTATTTTTGGTACAGAGAGAGACAAAGCATGAGATGGGGAGGGGCAGAGAGAGAAGGAGACAAAAAACTGGAAGCAGGCTCCAGGCTCTGAGCTAGCTGTCAGCACAGAACCTGACACAGGGCTCGAACCCACAAATATGAGATCTGACCTGAGCTGAAGTTGGAGGCTTAACCAACTGAGCCACCCAGGCGCCCCTGTAGTGCTCATTTTAAGCTGGTCCTCTATGCCCAGTGCATTTTTACCCCTCACATAATTAACAGTAATTTCACGGCAAAAACCAATAAAGATCCCTTTGTAGCTCTGGCTAGATACAAGTATACCTTGTTGAAACATGGACAAGATGTATAAGGTAGTATGAACTGAGATTAAGAGGCATTTGGTATGAGGTTTTATGTTAATCAGGCCAAGATTTGGGCTGTGCTCAATTTTTGTGGTTTTTGTTGCTGCTGGAGGTTTCAATTCTTCTAATGTCCTTTTGTCTTTTGATCTTCAGATTTTCTAATAACTCCTCTGCAGATGTAATCTTGAACCCTTTTAGCTGCAACCCATTCTTTATGCTGGAATCTGTTGTTGTGCTGATAAGGTGTGTGGAGAGAGAAGTGTTCTATAATCTTTTGATTAAATATCGGCCATTTCGTGGGCCTCAGTATATGCACTGTGCCCTTTGCAAATGTTTCTTAGCTTTCTTTCCTTCCCTTCCTGAGGTGAGATTGGAAAGTGAGAGGGGCTAGCATAAAAGAAACATCTTCCCAAGAAGGGATAATACTCTGTGGAGCCCTTTGTTGTAGAGGACAATCTGGGTATATTTCATAATGGAATAATTAACACAATTCATAATAAGTGAGATACCCACACCAACATAACGATCCCAAACACATATCAGTGCTTTTTATATTAAATAATTTTTATTTATCTTTTGCTATTATTGTCATATGTTATAAATAATAGCTTATTAGAGCATATAATATAACCTAGGAACTTGAGATTTCATAAGTAATCATAAACCTCTTGACAAAGTGAAGCTTCAAGTGCTGTTGGGGATGTAGAGAAATTGCAACCTTTATACATTTCTGGTGGAAATTTAAAATCGTGTAGCCACTTTAGAAGGCAGTTTGTCAGCTTTAGAAAGCATATGACGGCCAATTCTACTCCTAGATATATAAGCAAAATACATGAAAACAGGTGTTCAATGAAAATATTTAAAAGAATGTTCATAGCAACACTATTTACAATTGCCAAAAGATGGAATCAACCCTAATTCCATAAACTGATGAATGGGTCAATAATAGATAGTTCCATATAATATATTATTATTCAACCTCAAAAATGAATGAAGTACCAACATATGTACAACACAGATAAACCTTCAGAACATCAGGGCAAGTAAAAGAGGGCAGGCACAAAGGTTCATGTATTATATAATTTAACTTAAATGAAATATATAAAATAGGCAAATCCAAGAGACAGAAATAAATTAGGAGTAGCTGGATTCTGGGGGATAGGGTAATAGAGTATGACTGCTTAATAGATACAGTTTTCTTTTTGGAGTGAAGAAGCATTTCTTAATGAGATAGTGGTAAAGCTTGCACAACACAGTGAATATACTAAACACTGAATTTAACTCTTTAAAATTATCAATTTTACACTATGTGCTTTATTACAATGTAAAAAGCAATTCCATTTATGAAGAAAATACAGTTCAGTATGAAATATTTTCCAAGTCTTCATTCTACATATGATCCAGTAGTATGTTTTAATTTTTTTTTAATTTTTTAAGTTTACTTATTTATTTTGAGTGAGACAGAGACAGCATGAGTGGGGAGGGGCAGAGTGAGAGGAAGAAAAAGAGAATCCTCTGTAGGCTCTATGTTGCCAGCATGGAGCCCAGTGCAGGGCTTGAACCCACGAATCCATGAGATCACGACCTGAGCTGAAACCAAGAGTTGGAGGCATAAATGACTGAGCCACCCAGGCACTCCCAGTAATATGCTCTGTTTAGACTAAACAATAAACAATAATTGACTAATATACACTAATTCACCAAAATTATCTTTTTCTTGCTATCATATTATGTGTAAACATAGTGCTTACATCTTTTGAAGTAGACCTAATTAGTATAGGCTTATAAAGAGAGTCAAACTCAATTTTGTATTCTATTTTGTTTAGAAATACACACACAGACACACACACACACACGCACACACACACACATATATTTGACTTCACAGTTTGAAATTCATGAAACAAAGATAGGCAAAGGGGCAAATGAAAAAAATCAACTTTCCTCCTATTATCTTGAATAACTACCAGAACTTTTTGTGGTATAGTGTTTTATTTTTTTTCAATTGATTTTTTAATAGTTTATTTTCAAATTGGTGTCCATATAACACCCAGTGCTTCTCCCCCACAAGTGCCCTCCACCATGACCATCACCCCCTTCCCTCCCCCTCCCCCTTCAGTCCATGGTTCATTTTCAGTATTCAATAGTCTTTCATGATCTATGTCTCTCACTCTTCCCAGCTCTCTATCCCCCTTCCCTTCCCCCTGGTCCTCCATTAGGTTTTTTCTGTTCTCCTGTTAGACCTATGAGTGCAAACATATGGTATCTGTCCTCTCTGCCTGACTTATTTCACTTAGCATGACACCCTCGAGGTCCATCCACTTTCCTACAAATGGCCATATGTCATTCTTTCTCATTGCCATGTAGTACTCCATTGTGTAGATATACCACATCTTCTTGATCCACTCATCAGGTGATTGACATTTAGGCTCTTTCCATAATTTGGCTGTTGTTGACAGTGCTGCTATGAACATTGGG
>PJEM01019154.1:0-16858 GCA_004023845.1 Helogale parvula
AAAAAAAAAAAAAAAGATTTTATTTTTAAGCAACCTCCACAGTCTCGAACGGGGCTCGAACTCATAGCCCTGAGGCCAGAAATCACGTGCTCCACCAACTGAGCCCGCCGGGCACCCTATTTAAGTAGTTTTCCCTCTGAAGTTTCTCGGTCCCAACCCTGATGATGTGCAGTTTTTCTGTTGTGCTTAGTAGATGTCTGAGTGCCAGCCCCGTGAGGAGGGCTTCGCAAACGTGTGTTTAGTTAGTACTTAGGCCTTCGTAAGTGTTGTTCCCTGTGAAGAGCTGGGTTCACACAGCTGTGCGGGGGGTAGAAAATCTCTCAAGACTCATTAGTCTCCCTCTGTGGTGGGAGTTCGGGTCCCCGCCCCGCCCCCGCTCATGTCCCCGTCTTCCCAGCTGAGATTTTTCTCCTGTGTCAGCCTTACACAGTTCATGGTGTCTGCCGTATATATAGTAGTTTCTCAATAAATGGGAACTAAGTGCTTTACATAGCTTCTCATTCCCATAACCGCCCAGAAAATAGAGAAGACTGAGTCAGAGAGGGGAGAGAAGTCAGTCACACTTACACAGCTGCCAAGGGGCGCAACGGAGCTCCGAACGCAGGTCTGTCCGAGGATGAGCAGTGTGACAGCAGAGGGAAAGAAGACAGGGTTTGGAGTCACATGGTTAAAATCGTTGAAGGTGCCTCAAGTTCTTTGTGGAACTGTGTATGGCGTAAATAAACATCAGAGCCCAAATCTCGGCAGGGGCGGGGCTGGGAGGGCGGTGGGGGGCTGGAGTCCCTGCGGTGCCTGTGCGTTCACCCACGGCCGTCTCCCCTTACAGGGTGCCCACGGGGACGCAGTCATCCTGGGCATGTCCAGCCTGGAGCAGCTGGCACAGAACTTGGCGGCGACTGAGGAAGGGCCCCTGGAGCCCGCCGTCCTGCAGGCCTTTGAGCAAGCCTGGGACCTGGTCGCCCATGAATGTCCCAACTACTTCCGCTAGGCCGCTGCCTGGATCGAGCCGTCAAAGGTTTCTCTCTTTCCCGTCACGTCTCCTGGTCTCTCGTCCTGACCGGTCTGCCTTAAGTTGATTTGGTGCAGTCTTCTTGATTGTCTGGATCAATTTCTTTTTCTAGATTCTCACCTGGCTCCTCGTTGCCTTCAGAATGGGCAGAGGCTGGGGCTGGGGCCTGCTTGGGAAGGTCCTGTCTGAATAAAGCAGCCGCTTGACCTGGCTGTAGCCTTGAGTCAACCCCACGAGCCGGTCTCCTTGACTCTGTAACCGGTTTTCATCCTGCCCGGCGGCTTCCTGCCAGAGGGGCAGGACCGATGGTGGAGTCTCCTGGGGGCAGAGCGACCGCACACAGGCTGCACAGACCGCACACAGGCTTGACCCTCTCGAGGGTCTCCCCCCACTTCTGTCCCGAATCCGGCTCGGACTCTCGACAGCCGGGCTGAGCTGGCCCTCACTCTGCTGTACGCAGTGGAAGAAAAGCAGGCCACACACCCTCACGGGTATATTCTCTTATTCAGAATCACCTCGTGAAAGGGACGTGCTTAGAAGTAGAATCGTTGGGGCCAGAACCTGCCATGAGAGTCTTCGCCACGAAGGAGAAAGACGCTCCTAGGCACCTCCTGAGATGCCGCAGAACATTTTTTTTTTAATTTAAATAGTTTATTACCAAGTTGGTTTTCATATAACACCCAGTGCTCTTCCCCACAAGTGCCCTCCTCCACGACCATCACCCCCTTCCCCTTCCCCCCTCCCTCCTCAGCCCTCAGTTTGTTCTCAGCATTCAGAAGTCTCTCTTGATTTGCCTCCCTCCCTCTCCCCAGCTCTTTTCCCCCACTTCCCCTTCCCATGGTCCCCTGTTAGGTTTCTCCTGTTAGACCTATGAGTGCAAACATATGGTATCTGTCCTCCTCTGCCTGACTTACTTCGCTTAGCATGACTCCCTCCAGGTCGATCCATTTTTCTACAAATGGCCATATTTCATTCTTTCTCATGCCATGTAGTAGAACTTTTTTTTTTACATTTTTTTTAACGCTTATTTATTTTTGAGAGAGAGACACACACAGAGAGTGAATGGGGGATGGTCAGAGTAGAGGGAGACATAGAATCAGAAGCAGGTTCCAGGCTCTGAGCTGTCAGCACAGAGCCCGACAGGGGGCTCGAACCCATGAACTGTGAGATCATGACCCAAGCTGAAGTCAAATGCTCAACGGACTGAGCCATGCAGGCGCCCATCACAGAACATTTTTAACAGACTCTTGATTTCAGCACTGGCTTTACTCTCAGTGAAAGCCTCCTGGCTTCTTGTCATCTGTTAGACACTCAGCCCTTGCCCTGGGTCTTGTGCTGCTGGAGGTGTGGCACGGGCAGCCAGGGTCCCCATTTCCCTCCTCCAAGCAGGAGGCACCCAAAGCTGGAGAAGAAAATCCCAGATCTGATGGCTGGGATTTGAGCCTTCCCAGTGCAGAAAAATCAGTTTAGCTCCGGGCTGGGGAGGCAGAAGTCAACAGTGAGGGCTTGCTAATCGGGAAGCGAGGAAGGGGGCGGCGTACTTGGAAATTCCAGACCAAACCACCAATCAGACTCTTTGTCCTAAGGAATGTCCCATTTGCCAGCTGGAGGGAAACCCCTTGCAGACAAAATTTTATTCTCTGCAAAAGCAGTCACCCTTTGTCTTCATCCACAATAAAATGGATGGTTCCCAGGCACCTGGGTGGCTCAGTAGGTTAATCATCCGACTTCTTTTTTTTTTTTTTAATTTTTTAATGTTTATTTAGTTTTGTGAGAGAGAGAGAGAGAGAGAGAGCGCGCGCACGAGCGGGGGAGGGACAGAGAGAAAGGGAGACACAAAATCCAAAGCAGGCTTCAGGCTCTGAGCTGTCAGCACAGTGCTCAACATGGGGCTCAAACTCATGAACCATGAGATAGTGACCTGAGCTGAAGTTGGACACTTAACCAACTGAGCCACCCAGGCGCCCCAAGCATCTGACTTCAGCTCAGGTCATGTTCTCAGCAGTTTGTGAGTTGGAGCCCTTCATCAGGCTCCCTGCTGTCAGCGCAGAGCCTGCTTCGGATCCTGTTGTCTCCCTCTCTCTCTCTGCTCCTCCTCCATTCACAGTCTCTCTGTGTCTCTCAAAATAAATAAATATTTTTTAAAAATTGAGGGGCACCTGGGTGGCTCAGTCAGTTAAGCCTTCAACTTTAGCTCAGGCCATGATCTCGCAGTTTGTGGGTCTGACCCCTGCATCGGGCTCTGTACTGACAGCCCAGATCCTGGAGCCTGCTTCTTCGGATTCTGTGTCCCCCGCTCTCTCTGCCCCTCCCCTGCTTGTGTTTGCTCATTCTCACTCTCTCAAAAATAAATAAACATTAAGGAATATTTTATTTGATAATAAATAATTTAGATGGGTACTTTCCCCAAGCAGGGTGGTATTTCCATTACTATTGCACAACAAACCATCATAAAATTGAGTTGCTTAAAATGGCAAAATCCCCCCAAAATAGATTAATCTAAAGATTCAATGCAATCTCTATCAAAAGTCCAGCTCGTTTTGTGTTTTTTTTTACAGAAATTCATAAAGAGAGTCAAATTCATATGGAAATTCAAGAGACACAGATTCGCTAAAATAATCTTGAGTGAGAAGACTTATGTTCTCCAATTCTTGATTTCAAAACTTATCACAAAGCTATAGTAATAAAAACAATGTAGTATTGGTTTAAGGGTAGACATATAGATCAATGAAATGGAATTGAGAGTCCAGAAATAAACCTTTACATGTACTTGTAATTGATTTAAACATTTTTTTGTTTATTATTTTTTTGAGAAACAGAGAGAGACAACTTTAGCAGGGGAGGGTCAGAGAGAGAGGGAGACACAGAATCCAAAGCAGGCTCCAGGCTCTGAGCTAGCCATCAGCAAAGAGCCTGACGTGGGACTCGAACCCACAAACCGTGAGATGATGACCTGAGCCGAAGCCGAATGCTTAATGGACTGAGCCACCCAGGCGCCCCACAATTGATTTTAGAGAAGCATGTCAAGACCATTCAAGAAGAAAGGAATTGTTTTCTTTTCTTTTTTTTATGTTTTTTAAAAATTTAGTTTTGAGAGAAAGAGAGACAGCGTGAGCAGGGGAGGGTCAGAGAGAGAGAGGGAGACACAGAATCTGAAGACAGGCTCCAGGTTCTGAGCTATCAGCACAGAGCCCAATGTGGGGCTCGAACCCATGAACCGTGAGATCCTGACCTGAGCCGAAGCCAGATGCTTAACCGACTGAGCCCCCCAGGCGCCCTGAAAGGAATTGTTTTCAGCAAGTGATGCTGGGATGACTAGATCTCCACATGCAAAGAAAGGAAGTTGATCCCCTTCCTCACGCTGTACATACACAGACACAAAGTGAACTTGAGGATTGTCAACATAAATGTAAAAGCTAAAACTATAAAGTTCTTAATAACACAGGAGTAAATGTTCATGACCTTGGGTTTGGCAATGGTTTCTTAGATGACACCAAAGCAAGAGTAACAAAAGGCAATAAAAGACTTAGACATCATCGAAATATAAGATGTGTGTGCTTCAAAGGAGACCATCAAGAAAGGAAAAAAAGCAACCTCCAGAGTGGGAAAAAGATATTTGCAAATCACGTATCCTACAAGGAACTTGTGTCTAGAGGATGGGAAGAACTCTTACAGCTCAATAATAAAAGAAAACCCAATTTTAAAAAACAGGAAAAGGATCTGAATCCTCCTCTCACTGAAGAAGATGTGCACGTGGTCAGTAAGCACATCATTACCCGTCAGAAAAAGCAAATCCCACTCTCTACCCATCAGGCTGGCGATAGTAAAAGATGGACGGTAACGAGTGTTGACACGGATGTGGAGAAACTGGAATCTCATCCACTGCTGGGAGGACTGTCAGGTGGCGCAGCCACTCAGGAAAACTGCCTGGCAGTTCCTCCAAAGACGACATCTAGAGTTACCATATGACCCAGCCATTCAGCCCCTTAGGTATACACCCACGAGAAATGAAAAGGAGTCCACACAAAAGTCTGTACATAGATATTCATAGCAGCCACAGCCAAAAAGTAGAAACTGCCTAAGCGCCCATCTGCCAGTGAAGGGATAAATAAAAAGTGGCCCGTTCAGTGAAGAGCAACAAAATGGAAGGAAGTAACAAAACCCCTACAAGGTGGATGAACATTGAAAACCTGCTGAATGGAAGAAACCAGGCACAAAAGGCCTCGTGGTGTATGATTCGGTTTACAGTTTGCGGGAGATGTCTGGAGCAGGCAGATCAACTAGAGACACAAAGTAGGTTAGTTGTTGCCAGGGGCCGGAAGGGGTGTTGGAGGAAACGGAGGGTGACTGCTAATGAGTTCAGGCTTCTTGTGGCGGGTGATGGAAGGCTCTAGCACTCTGATTCTTTTTTTTTTTTTAATGTTTTATTTATTTTTGATAGAGAGAGACAGAGCATGAGAGGGGGAGGGGCAGAGAGAGAGAAGGAGACACAGAACTGGAAGCAGCCTCCAGGCTCTGAGCTAGCTGTCAGCACGGAGCCTGACGCGGGGCTCAAACCCACGAACGTGAAATTTGACCTGAGCCGAAGTCGGAGGCTTAACCGACTGAGCCACCCAGGCGCCCCTCTAGCACTCTGATTCTTAAATAACTCCAAATACACTAAAAACCATTGACTTATACATGAATTGTGTAATACACAAATTCTGATTCTAAGTGATTGGGGGCCTCTTTTTGTTTTCACTTTATTTATGTATAATCTCTAGACCCAACATGGGGCTGGAATTCACAACCCCAAGATCAGGAGTCACACACTCCACTGACTGAACCAGCCAGGCACACCTGTTTTTGTTTAAAAAAATTTTTTTTACATTTATTTGTTTTTGAGAGACAGACAGAGATAGTACGTGAGTGGGGGAGGGTCAGAGAGAGAGAGAGGGAGACACAGAATCAGAAGCCAGCTGTGAGATCATGACCTGAGCTGAAGTCGGATGCTCAACTGACTGAGCCACCCAGGTGCCCCTGCTTTTGTTTTTAGAAAGCAAGTCCTTTAGCGTGAATCTGCTGGTTGGTCAGGGCTCTGTGGGGAATGCTCGTCTGCTCCCCAGCGACTGAGAAGTGATCTTAAAGCTGGAGTTAGAATCTCCTGAAGGCTCATTCGCTCTCATGTCTGGCGGTTGATGCTGATTGTCAGCCGGAATGCCAGTTTCTGTGGTCAGGTGGTACATTTCCATGTGACCCCTCCATGTGGCCCAGGCTTTCCTCAAAACATGGGCACTGGCGTGTAACCAGGCAGAGCCATAATGCCTAATATGTCCCAGCTTCGGAAATTCATAGAATCACTCTTGCCTCATGGGATGAGTGCCAACCTTAGTTGTAAACGAGGATACGAGAGCGCAGATGGTCATCTTTGGAAGACAACCTCTGCCACTCGGGGCAATGGTTCTGAGTGGTCGGGAAGATGAGCCTCTTCACTGGCCGGGAGACCTTCAGTCCCGAGTAACCCGATTAGGGATGCATTCTCCCCCAGGTTATGTTCCATCTACTAGAACCTTCTCAGTAGTGTGTCTCCCGCATGTTTCATGACCACTTGAATTCAGCTGTCTTACACCTGAAGAGCTTTTTCAAAAGATAAAGGAACATTGGGGCACCTGGGTGGCTCATTCGGTTGCGCAATCGACTTCAGCTCAGGTCATGATCTCGCGGTCTGTGAGTTCGAGCCCTGTGTGGGGCTCTGTGCTGACAGCTGGGAGCCTGAAGCCTGCTTCTGATTCTGTGTCTCCCTCTCTCCCTCTCTCTCTGCCTCTCCCCTTCTTGTTCCCTTTCTCTCTCTCTCTCAAGAGAATCCCAAGCAGCCTCCACACTCTGCAATGCGCCAGATGTGGGGCTTGATCTCACAACTGCGAGATCATGGCCTGAGCCGAAATCCATAGTCAGAGAGGCTTAACCGACTGAGCCACCCAGGTGCCCGTAAAGATTTTATTTTTAAGGAATCTCTGCACCCAATGTGGGGCTTGAACTTTAAACCCCAAGATCGAGAGTTGCATGCTCTACCAACTGAGCCAGCCAGATGCACAGTGTCAGGGACCTGGGGGGCCAGAACTAATGATCTAACGTTCATGTCCCTGGAGGGGAAGGAGAGGAGAAACAGGGAAGGCTGAAAAAGCAGCTGAAGAAATAATGGCTGAAAACTTCCATACTTGACAAAAAAATATAACTCCCTACATACAATTAGTGAAATTAACTCAAAACAAGATAAACAGGGGCACCTGTGTGGCTCAGTCAGTCAAGCGTCTGGCTTCAGCTTAGGTCACGATCTCACTATTCATGAATTCAAGCCCCACGTCGGTTCTGTTCTGACAGCTAACTCAGAACCTGGAACTTGCTTCAGATTTTGTGGGTGTGTCTCTCCCTCTGACCCTCCCCTGCTCGTGCTGTCTCTCTCTGTTTCTCAAAAATAAATAAAAAACATTTTTTAAAAAACATAAAAAATAAGATAAACACCCCAAAATTCATGCCTCTGCATCTGAATCTAAAATTGCCTTAAAAATTAAAAGTTAAATTTAAAAATGAACACCTGTACTTTACTTCTCATTTAAAAGTACTCAGAAATATCATACATGTTGCTCTTATAGTCCTAAGACTTGTATTTAGATGTACACAACATAATCTCAGACTTAAAAACTCTATCTTCATTGATTCAGGCAAAGATCATCAGTGGATGACACCATAAGAAGAAAAAGTGAGAGGGAACTTTACATGGAGGGAGTGGGCTGACATCACATGAACCCACTGCTTCATCTCCACGTCACTAGGAGTGAGTCAACCATGCTGTTTGTGCCTCCCTGATGTGATGCATCAGGAAGTACACAGCACATGAGGGACTATTCTTATAAAACAAAAAGAAACCCAACGAGAATGTGATCTAGCCGTTAGCATCAACTTCCACTGGGCAAGAACTATGAGGGGATAGAGGAACAAGTTGAATGACACCATGAGTATGCAGACCGAATGTGGGACATATTACAGCCTGACAGATGGGGCCCTCTAACAAGCAAATACATGAAACAGGGTGTGGGGGAGGCTGAGATGGCTGAAGTTTAAAATAGACTTCAGAAATACTGTGCCAGTGCCACGTGTAACTCATGTTTAGATCCTAACTCAAGCCAACTGCAATACACATTTTAAAAAACAGGGAGGGGTGTCTGGGTGGCTCAGTGGGTTAAGCACCCCACTCTTGGTGTCAGCTCAGGTCACAATCTCAAGGTTTGTGAGTTTGAGCCCCGTGTCAGGCTCTGTATTGCCAGTACAGAGCTTGCTTGGGTTTCTCTCCCCTGCTTATGCTCTGTCTCTCTCAAAATAAATAAATACACACAATCCAGATGGCACCTAGGTGGCTCAGTCGGTTAAGTGTCTGACTTGGGCTCAGGTCATAATCTCACTGCTTGTGAGTTCAATCCCCACGTTGGGCTCTGTGCCGACAGCTCAGAGCCTGGAGCCTGCTTTGGATTCTGTGTCTCCCTTTCTGTCTGCCCTTACCCCACTCATGCTCCGTCTCTCAAAAATAAGCAAACATTAAAAAAATTAAAAACACCGATGTATATAGGCTTTTGTGTGAACACAGGCTTCGGGGGAGTCATATGGAAAACTTACGTTTAATTTTATAAAAACGCAATGATCTTTTTAAACGGTTAAACAAACGGAAGTGTTTTGTATTTACCCACGTTGACCACTCGAGCAACCCTCATTTTGTGTGTGTGTAAATTCGAAATTCGAATTTCCTTCCGTCTACAAATCACAACAGAGTGAAAGCCTGCTGTGAATGCTCAGCACCTCTGCTTGTCTGAACAGAGCCTTTGTGTTGCCTTTATGTTGGAAAGGTCTTTTCGCTTGGATACATTAACCGAGGCTGGCTGGCTCTGCTTGTCACTCCACAGGGCTGGAGACTTGGGCAAGTCCGGCCCGGAGGACCGGCCTCTGGGACCCCACGGTGGCGACAGCGGGACAGCCCGGAGGGCCACACCCCCTAGCCAAGGCCTCACATCGGGACCTTTAGCGCGTCGGAAAACCCCCTCCAGGGCGACGCCGGAGCCCCAGGACAGTTCAGGGCGAGGGCGAGGGAGGTGGGGAGACCTGGGAGCGAGGCCCCAGGAGTGTCAGTCGCTGGCCTTCGGGTTCGCTCGAAACCCTCGCGCCTCGCTCACCCCTCCGCACCTGCGGCCGACACCCGCCTCACGAGCCAACCCAGCGCACACCGTCCCCAAGGCCCTGCCCGCTTCAACGCTGGTGGGCGGGGCCCGAGGCACCTCCTTAAAGCGACGCCCGGCTTGCACAACTCCCGCGGCCAGCCGACCGCAGCGCTCCACGCCCGGGCGCCAGAGTGGCCGGCCCTTGCCATGTCCCGGCCGCTGTCGCCCCTGAGTGCCGCCTCGGGGGCCCCGGCCCGGCCTGCCACAGTGCTGGACACCTTGGAGATGGGCCGCTGGGGCCGTGTGCGCCTTCCTGGAGCGCGGCCACACGGAGCTGGACACGGCCTTCACGTACAGCGACGGCCAGTCCGAGAGCATCCCGGGCGGCCTGGGCCTCGGGCTGGGCGGCGGCGACTGCAGAGGGAACTTCGGCCTCCGCTGCTCCGTGCGGCGCCCAGCCGGCCCCAGCCGTGTCCCAGCCGCCGACCTCCCCGCAGCCCCGTGAACGGCTAGCTCCAGACAGCCAGACAGTGCTTTGTCCTGACTTCCATCCTTTCCTCTTTTCCCTTCGGAGAAGATCGTCCGGGACCCTCCCTATAGCAGTGTCCCACCCAGGTCCAGTCTGGGACGACTTGGTTAGCTCTTCTAGGGGGTGCTGAAATGGTTGGAATCTGGCGCTGCGCAGCGCCTGCCCCCTTTCCGGCCCCCCTCAGGAGCCCTGTGCGGGCCTTCCCTGCCCATACTGTTCTGGCATTCCCTGGATCAGACCTTGGAACGGGAGGGAGATCTGCATCCTCCTTGCTCTGGGCCTCGACTTTGTTCCGTGGAGCTCTGGGTCCATGTTCAACGGGCAGTGCCTCCCTCTTCACTAGATTGGCAGTGCTCGGTGGGTGGGATGGGAGAGGGGAGGTGGTAGGGCATCTAACTGCCCTCCGGGGTAACCTCTGAAGTCACAGAAGGGACATTGATAACTAACCTAGTCCAAGGAGCTCAAATTCTAGAGAAGGCTACAGAAGACCGGAGCATTTCCGGAGGGGTCACTGAAGAGGTTCAGAAGAGGGAACATTAGACACCGAAGAACTCACAGGAGTTTGCCAAGGAGTAAGAGAACAGGTGTTCGCGCTGTGGGCGTGGGCAGTGGGTGTGCCAAGGCAATGAGATTTGGCAATGCCAAGGGTGTTGGCGCAGGCGGATGGAGCTAAGCGGAAGGTTTGTGTATGGGCAGGGAGCGTCCATTCTCAGTCTGATGCTATGTGAAAAGCCTCAGGCAGTGCCTGGTGGGTACCCAGCAGGGGTTCAGCAGTACCGGCTGTCACTATCAGTAGTAGTGATAGTGCTGTTGGCACACCTCACTGTCTCACTCAGGCTCTTCTCTCTCCTCTGGTAGAGCCTTGCCTGGTTTCTCTTGTGATTCACAGCATGCTAGGTCTGGAACAGTATGCCTGTGTCTCAGTGCTCACCCTTTCTAGATCACTGGCTGCCTCTGACCACCCTGGTCTTTTTCTGAAGGTTTTTTTTTTCTCCAAGCCCTCCTCTTCCTTCCCGGTCAGGGCTAGCTGTGCCAAAGGCCTCAGATCTGAAGTTTAATTCACTTGAAGAACAGGTAGGAGCAGAGGGTGAGGACAGGCGGGGAATGAACAGTTCCAAGTGAGCCGTCCTCTGTCCTGCTCTTAAGTCTCGAGGCGGGTGACTGCTGTCTGGCCTGCTGAGGTGACTTGCCAAGCCCCAAATGTGCAGAGAGGGCCCTCCTCCCACTCATCAGCCTAGCCCTAGGATCCTTAATGGGGGCCACAGAGAAGATATTTAATGAACCCAGTCCTGACTCAACACAGATGGCACTGGGCTCTATCTCTGATGGGCTCCTGCATTTCCTTTCTGGGGGCCCATCTGCAGCCTCTTGCCCCTCTTTCCTGATTTTCTGCTGGGGTCCCCTTGCTGGCCCCCCTGGTTCCAGACCTGCCCTTGAGGCTCTTCATTCATGCTTCGTTCAGATTCAGCTTCCAAAACTGCAAGACTGACCCCTTAGCTCCCCAGCTGGAAGGTGTACCCAGGAGGGTGGGGGCACCAGGGGAGTCCCAGAGCAGAGCTGGGGGCAGACCCCACTCCCCGGGCCCCCACCTGTCTCCCCTTTCTTGAGTCCTGGGCTGTGGCACACTCTGACTGAGGCCTGTCCTCCGCAGGGCAAGCTTGTGGAGCTTGGCCTCTCCAACTATGCCGCCTGGAGAGTGGCCGAGATTTGTACCCTCTGCAGGAGCAACGGCTGGACCCTGCCCACCGTGTACCAGGTGAGGGCTGGGGCTGCAGGGCCTGTCCGAGGGGCTGCTGCTCGTTGCAGGTTTGATGGGTTCTAAGGTTATTCCTTTTCTTCTGCTAGTTCTCCATGCTAATCCTTTTTTTAAGGGCCACATCACGCATTCTAGGGGCCCTAGAAGCGTTGATTATCCCAACTGTACATGCAGGGAAACCATTTCAGGGGCTGTTAAGGCCTCACAGCTACATGAGCAGACTGGATTCCGAAAATCAGTTTTTAGCCATTAGTGTTTGTCCCGTCCCAGCTCACCCACTCTGTGCTTGGCAGGGTCCCCCCTCTGCTGTCCCATGTGTCCTAACGCCTTCTTCTGGCTTGAGCATTATCTACTGAGGGCTGCCCTTTCTAGAGCTGGTAAGTGCCAGCCCTGAAGTGAATACTTCACATTTTCATTCCTACAGCACCCTGCACAGAAGTCTGAAGCTTGGGGAGGCCAAGTACTAGCCCAGGTTTCCCAAGTTGCTGAGCAGCCCAGGGGAGTGGCTCTGCCTGTGGCAGGGCTTTTGAGATGTAAATAGCTTGTGGACTAATGTAGGATGTAGGCAGACATCAGATGCTCTCTCGGCAGGGGTGGGGCAGGGCCGGAGGCAGAGTGTGTGGCTGGTCGCTATGGTGCATTAATGGTTCACTCATGGCCGTCAACCCTTGCAGGTGCTCACGGGGACACAGCCATCCCGGGCGTGTCCAGCCTGGAGCAGCTGACACAGAACTTGGCAGTGACTGAGGAAGGGCCCTTGGAGCCTGGCCCCTGGTCACCCGATGACTTCTGCTCGAGCTGGCAGAGGGCCTCCTCTTTCACGCTCTCACCCTGGGCCATAAGTGGCTCTCACGAGCTTGTTTTTTCTCCACAGTCCCTGTTTATTTCCTCTATTCCTGCAACGCTCCCTGGCTGCCGTCACATGAAAGGGCCGGGGGGCTGCGGCCAGTTGGCCATTTCCTGCCCAAAGTGGGCACTAGACCTGGCTGCCCAGCCTGGGAGTGAACCTGATGAATGTTTCCTCTGCTGCCCGAAGCCTGGTTCCTGCCCTTCCCGAGGGCTCTGGGGGAGGGGGCAGGAGCACGGATGACACTTCCCAGCCTCCTGTCCTGAACCCAGCGTGACCTCTGGACACCGTGGCTGGAGGTGGCGCTCAGGAGGCTACACATATTAACAAGCCCGCACACCCCGAAAGCTTTCCTGTCGCTCAGAGATCCTTCGTGGGGCACTCACGACGAAGCACTTAGGTAGAAACCGAGCAGTGGAGTCACTACCAAAGAGAAAAGGTCCGGGTGTGCTACAGGGCAGTTTTAATACCTGCTCTGGGGTTCAGCCGTGGCTTTACTCTTGTCTTAGTGAAAGTGTCCTGCCTCATCTGCAAGACTCCCGGCCCTGGTTTGGGAGGAAGGAGAGAAAGGAAGGGGCAGGAAGGGCGGCCGGGGCTCCGGGATTCCTTGGCAAACCCGTTTCCGGGAGGGGACGCGAGGGCGGGGACGCGAGGGCGGGGGGAGAGAAGGGCGGCTCCCCCACCCCAGCCGTCAGGCTCCAGCGCTGGATGCTGGCTCGCGGCAAACAAAAGACTTCCCGGAACACAAACGAAAGCCCGAAGCCAAGGCCTTTTTTCTAGGAAAAGTCCTCTTCGCTGTCCACGGGGAGCCGTCCCGCAGACAGTTTTACTCCATAGAAAAGCAGTCCGTCCCTCTCGCCCTCCCTGCTGCTCCCCAGCGGGGCGGCGGTCCCACGTGTCCTGGCCCCAAGCGCCCGTTAGTCGTCATCATTGTCACCCTCTGATTCTTCCGCTGACTCGGACGCGCTCTCAGGCAAGTCCTCTCCCATCTGCTGGAACCTTCCGGACTGTGCGTCCCACATGTACTTGATGGTGACCTTGAACTCAGCCATCTCATACCCGAAAAGCTTCTGCAAGAGATGCGTAAAGGGAACCAATGGTCAGGAGGAGCACGTGTGGCACGAAGTGGCCGTGGTCCCTTGTGCTACAGCCCACAGGCTGCAGCTGGGGTCGGACTCACCAGCACGCGGGCCTGCTCTGGGGTCAGCACGTCGCCCTCCTTGCACACCTCGTAGTCAGACAGCAGGGTCACCACACCTACAGAAAAGGGGACCCCACACACAGTGACTTCTGCACAGAGGCCTGTGCACAGCTCTCTGCCCACTGCCCAGAGCCAGGAGGGGGCTGGCTGGCACCCCGGCCCCACCCCCACCACACTCAGGCTAAATCAGCAAGTGCTCGGTGGCCCAGGAGGGTCCATAGGGAGATGAAGCCTCCCTCATGTCCTTTAGCTGCTGAATTCTGCCTGCAAATTACTGTCACTCTTGTCCTGACCAAGAGGTGATCACTCAGTCCCACTTTCACAGGAGAAAACGGAGGCCGAGAGAAATAACCTGTTGGCCACAGGGCCAGAGGGGCGTCTGTCGAGTTTGGAAGCTTGTGTCCCCGGCAGCTAAGCTGTGGCCTTTCTGCTCCAGGGACTAACCCGTACCTCTCTTGAGGGCAGTGGGCAGGCCCAGCTGCCTCAGCTGGGGCTCCATGGAGTGGGGGAACTGCTCCAGGGGTCCCGGGTCCAGGGTCACGGTGAAAGCTGCTTTGTTTCCAGCTCGAGCAAAGTCCATTTCTGTGTATTTCGTAAACCACCTTTGGGAAAGACAAGTGGTAGGAGGGGGCCTCCTGACTGGCCCACCTGGCCCACATGAAACCAGGGCCCCCTGGCCTCTTCTCCCCGCACCCCCACCTCCCCTGCTGCTGACCAGCAGTCAGCTTGGAGCCCAGTGCTGCAGAGAAGGCAGGCCCAGGAGCAGTGTTCCGGGAACCGGTTTTGCCTCGATGCCTCCATGCTGTACGAAGTACCTGGATTGTTCCTTCCCTGCTGCTCCTCAGTAACACTTACTCATTCACTTCCTCTTTGGTGCGGTTGGTGAACAAGAGCCCGACCTCTCCCCTCAACTTCTTGCTGACCTGCAGAGCAAAAGCGGGGTCGGCTCAGTCCTGTTACATGTCTGGCAAAATCTGGAGATGTTTTTGGTGGTCACAGCTAGGGGGGGCGGGGGCGCTAGTCTGAGTCGGGGGGTTAAAGGAGAACTGAGCTGTAAGGCAGGCCTTGCTCTCACGGATCCCCCCAATGGCCAGAAACTCACCTGATGCAGGTTGTCTTTGTACTCGTCAGCTGGGCTTCGACCCAAGGCCACCATCATCACTTTGTTTTTGCCAAAGAACATCCTACGGCGTAAAAGAGGGGTCTGTGAAGGGTGTGCCCTGTGCGCCCTCCTCCAGTTAGGTGCAAGCCAGCTCTAGTCCTGCGGAGCCCGAGTGCAGGCCCAGACTGTTCGGCAGGAGGTGTGGCCGGAGGCCCCAGCTTCTTCCACGAAGCCCTGCCTGCTCTGTCCACAGCCAAACATCCTGTTCAGGAGCTTCCTGCCTAAAGACCTCAACATTCACAATATTTTGCTTGCCAGCTCGTGGGTGTTACGTGACCCTCTACGCGCCCCGATCTGGAGACGTGGACCAGGTGCAGTCACTGGTCTGAGCTACACCAGGACTCACTCGTATCATCCCAGACCCGCCCCAAGGACAGGCATCTGCCACATGGCTCTCAGGTCACTGTGTCATCTCGGAGAACACCCTGACACTGTAAAACTGACGGGACGTTCCTAAAAGGACCAGATCCTGTCTCCTGAGGGATCATTACTCAACATTCCCTGAGCAACCACCAAATCCTGCCCCGGAGAAGCTCATCCCAAGGCCAGTTTTCACGGTTACAAGTGCCTCCGGAGGGTGTGGCATTCTGTCCCTATTAAGGTGGTATCTGGGGGGCCCAGGCACCGCCCTGTGCTCGGAGAGCACCCCGGCGTCTTCTCTACTCGGAAAGACCCCGCCCCGCCGCCTGCTCACCGGCTGTGTTTCCAGGCGCTCCGGATGCCCTTCAGCTTGCTGTTCCGCATGTTGGCCACGGAGAAGATGAAAAGGTACTTGTATGTGTCCACACATTTCCGAAGCTGTGGGACAATTCACGGGGTTCTGGAGTTCAAGGGGCAGCACGGGTTGGGCCTCAGATGGGAAAAATATCTGCTCTAGATCCCTAACGGCCACGTAAGTTTAGAGCTGGAGGCCTCTAATCCGGTCTTTTCTTCCTGACTTCCATTACTGAAGCCAAGGTCATGGACTACAGGGGCTCCCCTGAGGCAAAGCAGGTGCGATCTCACAGCTCAGGGGAAGCTAAGCCCTGGGTCAATGTCCCCTGGTCTCCCTAGGATCCTGATTGATCTGTGGCTGGGAGTGGAATGGATCGCTTTGCTTTGCCCATTAACTGACAACCCAGAAACCCTTAGCTGTACTTGGAGGGCTCCTGCGAACTGGAAATCTGTAAAGCCTCCTTATTTACTCAGAAGTGGCTCATTGGCCCTGCTCTGCCCACGGTGCTGGCTGCAGCCACGACATGACAAGGAACCACTGTGCTGGAGGAGACTCTATGCTCACCCTGCCTGCAGCCTCGAAGCAGTGTAGACAGGGAGCTGGTGCACTTACAACTAGTAACCCCAGGGCTTTTTTTTTTTTTTTTGAGAGAGAGAGAGAGAGAGGCAGGCAAGGCTCACCTGAAGTGAGACGCGAACTCACAAACTGTGAGATCATGACCTAAGCCACCCCAACTTCCGCCTTTTAAAGGTAAGCTGTACACCTGACATGAGACTTGAATTCGTGACCTGAGGTAAAGAGTCACATGCTCTACCAACTGAGCCAGCCAGGTGCCCTGGGACTCTACAGCTTTTTGACACCTGACAGGCTACCAAATCTAAGTTTTTGTTACCAAGATGCAAAAAAGTGGTAATTGTTCACAGATATGTTGTAAGGACGAAGCGGAACGGCACATGTGAGGTACTTAGTGGGGTGCCAGGCAGAGTAAGAGCTCCGTCAGAGCCGGAAATCATCCCTGCGGGGGGTTTACTGGTGCTGCTGCCAGAGGAAAAAGGGCTGAATCAGCACCTTATGGTGATGGAGTGTGTGTGCATGTTTTTAAAAAACAATATTTCCCTGACAACCCTGTAGCCACCTTTACAAACCAAAGTCTGGAACAATGAAAAGAACGAGCTCTTACCTCTTCTATCAGGTTCTGTTTCAGTTCTAAGCCTTTCTTGGTGGTTTTGGTTAAGGAAACTAATACAAAGAAGAAAAAGATAGATGATGAGACACGAATCCAGAAACGTTGCAGGCTCATTTCCTTCTTCCCTTTGGGAGCTCAGCAGGACCAAGCCAGTGTGAGGAAAGGCACCAGGGTTTTGTATTCCCAGGGTCCCCAGAGTGCTTACTCTCTAGTGTTCCTGAGCCCGGAGATCCCTTCACATACTTCCTATTATTTAGACTAATCTGA
>PJEM01019155.1:0-16713 GCA_004023845.1 Helogale parvula
ACACACACTATTATACTTCCAAGCTATTATGCTTAAAAGGTTGGAAAAGGGGCACACATGATTTCATTTACCTGCTGGCATCCTTGTTGGTGTGCAGCAGCAGCCAACACTGCAGCTAATTTTCTATACAATTCCTGGGTCAGATCGATGTTTAGTTACACAGTGAAGAATGTCAGCTTCTCCTACATCACCTATGTCATGAATATTGGAAGTAGCGAGAGACTGATGCATCAAGATGTATTAAGAAGTATTTTAAAATCAACTCTCCTGAAAAAAACAAACTCTGGTTTGCTGGGTTTCCTGGGTTTCATGGTATAAATACTATCTTCTTGGATGATTTCAAGTTATCAATATAGTATGACTGAGTGTGTAGTTGAGAAGAGATATGCACAGTAGACTCTTGTGAGCTGGAATGAAAGGGCTCCAGCACACCACTGCTGGCATGGGTCCAGTACATATTTATCAGATACAAACTATGCTTTTGAGTTCCAGTTTCTGCTTCTCCTTCTCTTTTTAAAAATAATTTATTTATATTTTAATTTACATCCAAGTTAGTTAGCATATAGTGCAACAATGATTTCAGAGTAGATTCCTTAATACCCTTTACCCATTTAGCCCATCACCCTCCCTCAACCCCTCCAACAACGCTCTGCTTGTTCTTTATACTTGAGTTATCTTGTGTTTTGTCCCCCATCCCTGTTCTTATATTGTTTTTGCTTCTTTTCCCTTATGTTCATCTGTTTGGTATCTTAAAGTCCTTATATGAGTGAAATCATATGATACTTGTATTTCTCTGACTGACTAATTTTACTTAGCATAATACCCTCTAGTTCCATCCACGTAGTTGCAAATGGCAAGATTTCATTCTTTTTGATTGTCAAGTAATACTTCATTGTATACCACATCTTCTTTATCCATTCATCCATCAATGGACATTTGGGCTCTTTCTATACTTTGGCTATTGTTGATAGTGCTGTTGTAAACATTGGGGCACATGTGCCGCTTTGAAACGGTATACCTGTATCCCTTGGATAAATACCTAGTAGTGCAATTGCTGAGTCAAAGAATAGTTCTATTTTTAATTTTTTGAGGAACCTCCATACTGTTTTCCAGAGTGGCTGCACCAGTTTGGATTTCCACCAGCAGCGTAAAAAGATCCTCTTTCTCTGCATCCTCACCAACATTTGTTGTTTCCTGAGTTGTTAATGTTAGTCATTCTGATGGGTGTGAGGCAGGATCTCATTGTGGTTTTAATTTGTATTTCCCGGATGATGAATGATGTTGAACATTTTTTCACGTGTCCATTATCCATCTGGATGTCTTCTTTGGATAAGTGTTTATTCATTTCCCTATTTCTTCACTGGGCTATTTGATTTTTAGGTGTTAAGTTTGATAAATTCTTCATAGATTTTGGATACTAACTTTTTATCTGATATGTCTTTTGCAAATATCTTCTCTCATTCTGTCAGTTGCCCTTTAGTTTTGCTGATTGTTTCCTTCACTGTGTGCAGAAGTTTTTTTTTTTTATCTTGATGAGGTCCCAATAGTTCATTTTTGCTTTTCTTTCCTTTGCCTCTGGAGATGTGTTGAGTAAGAAGCTGCTGTGGCCAAGGTCAAAGAGCTTTTTGCCTGTTTTCTCACCTAGGATTTTGATGGCTTCCTTTCTTACATTTAGGTCTTTCATCCATTTTGAGTTTATTTTTGTGTATGGTGTAAGAAAGTGGTCTAGGTTCATTTTTCTGGATGTCACTGTCCAGTTTTCCCAGCACCATTTGCTGAAGAGAGTGGCTTTATTCCATTCCATTCCTTCCTCCTTCTATTTACAAGCATCTTCTTTTCCCAACTACCTGTTTGGAAAACTTTAAGTTGAAGATTTAGATGTGGGGACACAAGCCTTTCAGAGACTATTAACCCAATTATCATAAGTTCACAAGATTAATCTCTAGAATAATCCCTTTATTTTATTTTTATACATGTGTATTTCCTAATGGTTTCACTTCTCTGAACAGTGACTCTTGTTTACTATGGGAAGTTTAAGACTATGTATATTATTATTTTATTTTATTTTTTAATCTTTATTTTTGAGAGAGAGAGAGTGCATTAGCGGAGGAGGGGCAGAGAGAGAGGGAGACACAAAATCTGAAGCAGGCACAGGGCCCGATGAGGGGCTCAAACCCACGAAATGTGAGATCATGACCTGGGCCAAAGTTGGATGCTCAACTGACTGAGCCACCCAGGTGCCCCAAGAGTATGTATATTAAATATCAGCAGTATTTGGCACACAGTAGACATTAAAAATGTTGATGTCATCCATGAGCAATTGCCAACTGTTTTAAATTTAGTGGTATGCACATTTCTTTTCCTGACATCACAGAACTCATAGATGTTAATAATATGTATGGAATAATTTTCCTTTTATATTTTTCTAAAGGGATGGGTCATACAGACCAGCAATATTGAATACAAATATAAGGCAAGTCACAGATGTAATATAAAATTTTCTAGTGCCCAATTAGAAAATATAAAAAAAATCCAAAACAGGTAACTTTAGTTAATATATTTAACTTAACTCACTATATCCAAAATATTATTTCAGCATGTAACAAATATAAAATGCGATTGATGAGATATGTTTGCCTTTTTTTATATTAACTTTTTGAAATGTGGTGTGCATTTTACACTTATAGCACATCTCAGTTTCAAGTAGTCACATTCAAGAAATACACTGTCATGAGTGACCATCATAATGGACAGTGTATATATAGAACCATTTAAAATGCAAATAGCATGTAATAAATTTTTGTCATATTTTTTATCTGTGTATTTAAGGTGTATGTATTTGATCTCAGCAGAGGCTGCAAAAGTGGTTGTGCCATTAACTTGTGAAGTTTCTAGGGCTACTAGTAACTAGTACCAGGTAATTCTGGCTTCAGAACAGCTGTCTTCTACAGCATTCATGGAGGAATTAGGAGACAATGGGGTGTCAGGCTGCCTCACTTGGTAGAGCATGTGACTCTTGAACTCAGGGTCATGAGTTCAAGCCTCACATTGCTCATAAAGCTTAAATACGTGAATAGATAGATAGATATATAGATAGATAGATTTTTTTTTAAAAAAGGAAGAAGGCATTAAGCTCTCTTGTTCCACCAACTACCTTGCACTTAATGTGTTCAGTAATTTGCAAAGCACATCAGGTCCTCCTGGCTACCTGGAACACCAAAGTTGTAGCACACCGTTCTGAATTCCTGTTAACCTTAATCATTCTCTGAAAATTGTTTAAAAATAACAAAAAATACAGTTTACATGTTACTTGTTTAGTAAAAGTAGAATACAGTAATTTTTATTTGGTTTTACCACAATAAACAGTGGCATATGTATTTTTTTGTCGTGTCCCGCCCCAGCTGCTCCGGCCCGCAGGGCAGTGAGTCCTCGTAGGTTCTTTTCCTGAGGGAGGGAAAGAAAAACAGGGATGACCGGAGAGGGAGACGCAGAGAGTAAAAACACAACTCATGGTTTCCGATCAGGCAAGAGAGAGAGTTTATTGAGAGAACTGTCTCTTATAAAGGCTTTCAGGGCGGGACAAACAACGTAGCTGACGTAGCTGACTTAGGTCGGTTGCTAGGAAACAGGGTTAAGAGATTAAGACTGGAGTGAAAGAGGAACAGGACTAAATTGTTTTAGCACAGCGCCTGAGGGGCCAAATACTACCCTGCCTGCAGGCGGTTGATCTTTGGTCTTCTGGCTTCTCTGACAGGGAGTGGCGCTCCCCTGCCTATTTGCAACTCCCTTCAGGGAGTGACAAGCCTGGCTAGCAAATGGCCAAGCAGCTGAGATCTTAGCCGCTCCCCACATCTTCTGACTGTCAATAAGATTTGGAATACAGCTATAGGGAATCAAAAATCATGTTATAATATCTCCAGCCTTCTTCCCTGTTGTCTCTTTCATATTTGGTTATGTTTATATAGAAATCTCACAACAAATAATGACTGTACAATAAGTCTTTATTATCCCAAGCTATCTGCAGAGCTTGCTTACTTGCTGTAGAGTCTCCTGTGGTTGGCATAAGGTTTTATGTTACAAACTTGGGTGTGAAAAGAAAAATGTGGGTTATTTTACGATGGCTCAGCCTAATCCCTATTTCAAGTCCTCATTTTATTTTATGAATCCACTTCAAAAAAAAGGGAATATATCAAATTTGGGTTTTCAAGATTTCCTTTTCCTTTCTTCTTTGGAGGATAGATTTAATTGGTGGTGGCTTCCTGTGGCTTGACAGTCAGAGATAAGGCTCTTTTCCACGTGGTGTCCACTTTGGGTACTGTGATGAGTACTCTCACTATGAGAACTCCTTAACACCTCCTGAGTATTCATGGAATGCATCTTCTGTAGGACATTGTCAAAGCCACTCTCTGGGTAGTGTCTCCTGCTCTAGGCTGGAAGGCCTTGACTTTGGCCTTCAGCCCCACACTTAAGTTCCTCCAGATGATTCAGGAAAACATTTGCCATTTCCCTACACTCTTACAGAGAACTGAGAAACTCCACAGGCTTATACTGTGATACTGGTGTGGTAGAACTGTGGGTGTGGTAGAACTGTGGGTGTCTTGGTGTGGAAGAACCCCTCCACAGCTAACCCCTACTCAGCTCTCTTGATTCTTCCCAAATATTTTCTCTTTTTCCAGCTTATAAGATCTTTTGCAAGTATGTTTCTAAAACTTTTCTGTTTTCATATACCTCTGGGGTTTCTTATTATTTCTAAAACTTAAAAGCCAGAAATTTGAAAACCTCATGTCTTGAACTGGTTGACCTGCTTCTCCTAGAGCCATAGAAGTCTCATGTCCAGCTGCCTGGGCTGTGGGGAAGGGCTTCAGGCTACTGCCAACTAAGGCAATGAAACTATGGGGTGGGGTATGCCAGTTAATCATTGTAAGGTACAATTAAGGGGTACAAAAGCAGGTGCTTCAGTCATTTTCATTAAATGAGTACTGTGTAAATAACTGACATTATGATGTCATTGTACTATTTCAAAACTAGGTCACTGTAGCATGTAAACCATTTTATGATGAGCAAATTTTGAATAACAGTTTCAGAAAATCATGATAAGATCTACAGTGAGTTGACTTATGCAGCTCCAGCAAAAAGATTATTGGAATGTTTCTGCCTTGATTGAAATAAACATGGATTTGAAATAAAGATGATTGACTCAGTTTTTCATATGAACAAGAGATTCACTTGAACAAGTTTGTACCTGAACATTATTCGAAGGAAGTTTTAAGTTCTCTGAGCATTGTACACTTCCTTGAAACAGCAATGATTGCATGAGATATTTAGTTTGAGGATAGCCTGGGTATCAGAGCCAGTGTGAAATTGTTTCCTTGTTATTTCTTTGGTTTTGTGATTCTCATAGATCTTGAGCTTTAGAAATACCAGAAGTTCTGTGGATGATCTCTGCTGCCATTTTGACAACCCAAGTCAAACTGAATTTATTATCAGCCTAGACAAAAATAAAATAAATTTTGATTTACAGAAGTGTTACTGATTTGATCCCACAACTGTCTTCAGAAATGATTTCACTTTCTGTGGAAGGTCCTAATGACACTTAACCTTGTCTGAAGATATGTGGGCTGTCATTTGAAGGAAGAAATGAAAACGAGACATTCCTGTTGGAGCCACTTTGGATGCCCATAGATACGTGCCAATTCCAGGATTTGGAATCATGGCTGGTTTTTTTTGTTTTTTTGTTTTTTGTTTTTTGTATTTTCCTGAGAGACAGTGAGAGAGAGGGCACAAGTGAGCAAAAGGGCAGAAAGAGAATCCCAGGAGGGCAGAAGGAGACAGAGAGAGAGAGAGAGAGAGAGAGAGAGAGAGAGAGAGAGAGAGAGAGAAGCAGGGCTCACCCAAAGTGGGTGCAAGTTTTTACCTGAAGCAGGGCTTGTGTTTTTACCTGAACCGGGGCTTGAGCTCACTCATTGTGGGATTCTATCTCATGAACTGTGTGATCATGACATGAACTGAAGTCAGATACTTAATGATTAAGCCACCAAGGTGCCTCAATCGTGGGTGTTTTTTAAAGTGAGGTTGCAAAGGAACATAGTGAGGAAGCTGGGAGAATGGGGTCCATGCCTTCCACCTGGAGAATGACATTAACTTGAAGTGGTTTTCTAAGCTTTCTTTACCTCTACAAAGCTAGTGTACTGATACATATGCTTCATCCTTCATGGGTTTGGTTTTGTCCTACAGAAACCGATTACTGTGTTCTTTAAATTATTTTCTGTCCTTAGGATTCTACAGATGCACCACATATCAGCTTCTTCTTTTAAAAGATGCAGCCATTGGTGTCCTTATCCTCTTGAGAATACAGTTACTAACTCTAATGCTGCACTGCAATTCTTCTTATCCATCATCCTTGGCCTCTAGTCATGGGTTTGCAACTTACATAATGAAGAAGGAGCACTGATGCAGAATTGAATTCTGTGGACTCATGTCAAATTGTCCTGCTCTTGGAGGTTGGGATTGGGAGAACACATTTCCCTGGTGCTTGGAGAGAGGCCATTGTGGCCCAGTTGTTGACATGTACAACCCACCTCTTAAGTTGGGCTTCAAAGCATAATGTTGCTTCAGCTTGCTTTATGAAAGCTTGGACACTCTCCAGTCAGCTAGCATCTTCATGGGCTCTAAGACCTTAGTTGAATTTCTGCCTTTGTGTTGATAGTCTGTGGAGTGCTATAGCCCCCACTCTTTTTCTCCTCCATCTATTTTCTTCAAGGACTGCCAGAGGGCCTTTAAAGGCAGGTCTGATTTTGTCCCCTTTCCTGCCATTGCATCTTGGGCACTTCTCCTTGGCCTCCTGTTCACCACTCTTTCTCCTTTTGAGCTCCAGCCACACTTGCCTCCTTTGATGTTCTGATGACTGTGTTCCCTCCTTAGCCTTCTGTTCTTTGTGGACCATAACTTCCCTTCCAGGTAGTTAGGTCTTATCAGTTGTATCTTAACTCAGTTGTGAACAATTAAGCCAAGTCAGATCCCTTCATCACTCATTCTTTCAAGTCCTGTTGGTTGTTTGGATGTTGTCCAACAAACCAGTGTGATAATGTCTCATGAGCTTCCTGCTTCTTCACTAGCCTGAAGCCTCTTTGAGGGCAAGGACCACATCTGTCTTTGCTCATGACTGAATCAATTGTGCTTGGCATTGAGTAGGCCCACAATAAATGTTCAGTGTGTTAAATAGAAGAATAAATAAACTGCACATTCTATCCTGGCATAGCCTCTACCCAGCCCCACTCCACTCCTGGAGTGCTTGGAATATCTTGGTTGCTCATAAATCAATTGTATCAGAGTGATGAATACATGAGAACATATTTAAGGAATCACCTATGACACCATAGGATATTCCAAAGTCATTTGTAGTATCATGTTATTTGGTATTCTATTATCATAACTTTTAAAAAATCGCCTTCTCTCATCAACATATAATAGTTGCTATCAGAAGCCTCATGAACCCAGTCAATTACTAATGTATGTTTGTTGATGACCATGATGACAGCATCTTTAGTACAGAGGCGATTGATTTTCATAGTTGACAAGCCTGAGGCTCTCTGATAAATGAGCAGAGGAGTCACTGAAGATGCTGAAATACTTTCCAAATAAAAGCAATTGTTTCCATGTGGTTTTACTAAGTGCTTTCATTAGATTTCAAATTAAAAACATATTTTTCATTTTATTTATTTTAGAGAGAAAGAACACAAGCAGAGGAGGGGGCAGAGGAAGAGAAAGAAAATTGTAAGCAGGCTCCACATTCAGTGTAGAGGACAACTTGGGGCTGGATCCCACAACCCAAGGATCATGACCTGAGCCAAAATCAAGAATGGGACACTCAACTGACTAACCCACCCAAATGCCCCTCAATTTTTTTTTTTAGTTAGTTAGTAATTCCTTTGAGACATACACAACTGCACTGAACAGGATATTTGATTGATATAGTGACTATGTCTCAGCAGTGTCAGCTCATGGCACTGGTGCCAAGTACAGACACACTCACACATTCACACTTGTACTTTGCCCTGGAGCTCAAGGTTCAAATTCTAACACCTTCCTTCAGTTATCTGATGCAAATGCTGGCTTTTCTGAACATTTTTGTGATTTTAAAAATAATCACTGTAAGACTAGGCAGTGTTTGACAAACCAATGATTTGATTAACAGATGCCTAGTTTACACTTTCCTTTTCTGATGGTTATCTTAACAGAGCATGGCTTTTGTGGACAATTCCAGAGTGAAAAGGACCCAATAGAGTAGGTCAGATTCAGATTCAGCTCCCCTGCCTAACAGGTGCTTTCCCCAAATGCACCATCCCATTCAATCCTCATATACCCTGATTGCCAGGATTCCCTGTGCACATTTTCCATGTGTGGAAGCTGAGAATCCAAGGTCAGAGAAGTTGCCAAGGTCAGGTCTGGCAATTCTGTCTTCTGACTGAGAGATCTCCACTGCTCTGCTAATCCTTGCAATTTTTTATAGAATCCTAAGACATGCAAGAGTGGCCTTAGCTTTTACTAATGATGAGAGAGAAAGCCATCAGGCGCAGGTAGGTCTTGACTTCTCAAACATGCAGTGGAAGTGGTTCTATTATGGCAGTATACAAACTGAGTCAATAAAATTCCAAATCAGCCATAACAAGAATGCAGTTGGGTAAATCCTTCTGGCATCTTAATTGTTCATGCAGTAATTGGTGGCTCTTATCTGCTATAATTTGTCAATTGAAAAAACAAACCATTTGAATTCAATTGCTGAAAACTGCATTCAAGAAAGAGTAACAGAATAATTATGAGGCAAAATGTTATTGGAAACCATTAAGCAAGAATTTACAAGAAGACGAAAGACAAGCTGTCTCCTTATCCTATGCTCTTGAGTGTGCCCTGGAAACAGCCAGCTGCCAATGAAAAATCAAGTTGGAATGCAAAGTCAGCCAATCAAATAGCTTATCAGTAAGGAAACGTAGGCAAAACGGAGGGAGGCTTTCTGTCTGAAGGGAAGAGGGAGGGGAGATGCCTGGGGGCTCAAGTTGCATTGTGTGCTGAATCTTAGCTGAAGGGGAGAGAATGTCCTAGGTACTGAGCAAAAAGCAGTTCTATTTCATCTGAAAAATTAGGACAGAATACAGGACAGATCCAATGATAAAACACTTCCTTCTGCAAAACATATTTTACAATAAAAGGTAATCAACCCCAGCGACATCTGCCACACATTTTACGAAATGGAGAGACTTATTTCTCCCTCTGTTCTTTCTTCCCCCTCTCTCTTTCTCCCTCTGTTCCTCCTTCCATCCATTTCTTTGCATAATTCTCTCTCTCCTTTTCCTTCACTTACCCTGTCCCTCCATCCATTTCTTCATCCATCTATCCATCCATCCATCCACTTGCATATATTCAACAAATATCTTTTTATTGCCTGTGCTGTTTCAGGTACTAGGTTATAAGAATACAACAGTTTACAAGAGAGTCATGGTCCTTGGTCTTGGAGTTTATAGTTTTGAGTGGCTATAGACACATGACCACTCACTAGAGTTCTTCCTGATATGTTCAGTATGTACCTCCTTTGCAGGAATTTTGCAGCACTAAATGCAGAATTTGTAGCTACTGCAGCATTGCTGCTGAAGGCTGCACTTATATAAAGCTCTGGAGTGGCTCCTTGTTCTAAAGACTTCATGTATAGTGATTTATTTAATCCTATAATAACCCTATGTAGTTCGTTCTGTTTTATACCTTAACCAATAAAGAAACTGAATTGCAGAGATTGAGTAATTTGCCGAGGTACCCTATCTCATGGTAGAGGAACAATACACTGTATGCATGTGCCTCTCTCCTCTCCCTTCAGTGCTTTGTGCTATATCCCTTCCCCCAGAGGAATTTGGGGAATATATACTCACTGCAGTAAAATACTGTTTACATCAAGGAGCATAAGTTAGGTTGATAAGTACCTAAAATAACATCAAAGTTGTGGTTCCCTGTGTGTGAGAAATAAGCCCACTAACCCAATCAAAAGAAGCATGCTGAGACTTGGAGCACAGTAAATCAAGGCTTTAATTAACTTTCTTGCAAAAGCGGGTGTCTGATGGACAGCTACATTTGGGACAGTTATAGCCAAAAATTTATTTCCTGGCAGACAAGTTCCTCCCCTGTTTCCACATTAGCTGAGTACTACAGAGGTTATAGTTTTACTCAGACATTACCTATACCCATGTTAGGCAAAAGGTAGTCTGATTAGAACAAATATACATTCTCTGAGGTGAAATAGAGACTTTCAGTCCCTCTTCCCTTTGTTCTTTGTCAGATGTTCATTGCAAAGCTTGTGAAAATAAGCCCATGAAACAGAGAACAGAAGAAGAACTAGGAAGCGAAGTGTCTAAAGGTTTGGAACTCCATTGTGGGGGTGGAGGGTTTGTACATATTTCCAACAGGTTGTAAACCTGTTAATTAGTCATCACAGCATTTATTGTATTTTTCTGAAAATGAATCATCTTTCTTACCTCTCAGATTGTGTAAAAATTAATAAAAGGAAACTTCATTCAAAATAGAGTTAGGAGGCCAGAAGGAGGTACTTTCATGACCAACCACTCCTCGTCAATGGCAGACCAAGAAGGAAGAGAGGTATCCTGGATTCCCAACAGAAAGGGCCTATATTTTATTATCCTGGCAGGGGGAAGAAGTATTTTCTCCTGGAGCACAACAGCCCCGCCAATGAGAAACTGTCACAATTTAGCCAATTAGAAATCACTACACTTTGAACTTTCAATTTATTCTAGTGGGCTTTTGTTTATAACAGCCTCTCCAAAAACCTCCTTTTCTCTACCGAAGAGCATTTCCCTCCTTTGTTCTGTGGATTTGCCTATGATTTTGCTATAGCTTGCTTGTCCCAGATTGCAGTTCTCTGCTATTCCTAAATAAACTCATTTTTGCTGGTACAATAACTGATAGCTTTATTTTTAAGGTAATTACCCACACCTCATTTTGTTCCCTTATCCTTGTAAATCCCTTCTCTACAGACAGTGGAAAGGGTTGGAGAAGTGATATATGCAAGTAATGGAGAGAAAGCCTTTTGAGAACTGATGAATCCTCCCCACATGAATGTCTTTTCCTGATCAGGACTTGCCAATAGCAACACCGGGAGAAAATAACCAAGAAGTCTTGGGATCAAGACCTAGGCAGGGGTTAATATCGCCACAATGATGCACTGAAAAGTAAAAGGACTGCCCACATCCTACTGCCACAGGTCATGAAGCTAGGAGGAGATTCTCAGCTCATATTTTTAGAGAGATCTCTTGCACAAGCCTACTCACATCTTACTGCCTTCTGTCATAAGGACAGAGTTCTCTCTTCTCTCTGTGCTTCCACGTGATTCTCCATTTCTACTGAGTTCTCATTACTTCTTGCATTCAAGCTTGTGGCTCTGCTCCAGCATGGATTTTATGCTCTCTGCAACCAAAGTAGAACGTTTTTGCTTTCCTGAAAAACCTGGGTCCACCATCTAGCTTGGTTTGTTCATCTCTTTCTCTAAGAAGCTTCTCCAATGACTAATCTCCATATTATTATCCTCTGATCTGCATCCCACACCTATAGATACTATACTCTCAGATCATCTATGACACACATTATCAAATACTGTGAACTTTTCTGTTCTTTTTTTTTTTTTCTTGTTTTCAGCATTCAATCTTATCTTTGAAATGTTTTCCATTCTTGGCTTGAAATTATGTTACCCTGATGGTCTCATTAGTGTCTTAAGGGTACTTCTTTGCCCTTTTTCCCTCTCTCACTTCCCAACTGTAGGGACTCCTAATGAATCTCTTGTATTGGTTGGTCCTCTGAGTGTGTGTGTGTGTGTGTGTGTGTGTGTGTGTGTGTGCGCATGTGCACACACACCTTCCCTCAGAAACAGTCTCATAATTTAAGCTATTATTTCCACGAACATGATTCCAAAATTGCTACTTCCATCATGTTTTCTGTTTAAAGCACAAGCTCTGAACTTCCTTTCTGTTGTATTTTTGCATTAGATTCAAAATAACTACAAACCAAACTTCCCCTTTCCGTTTCAATCTGACTTTCTCTTCGGAATTCTGTTACTGGTGGTTGTGTCATTCTTTTTCTATGGGCTCATGTTTTATTTCTCTAGCCTGTTTGCCCCTATGACCATACATCCCATTGATTTCTTATCTTCCCTTCCCTACTTCTCTTTCTACTTTTGCTTCTTCCTTTCCATTTACTGACACCACCACTAGTCTGAGATAAAGACTTCAAGTCTTTATTACAATAAACTTTGTGTTAGTATCTCTGCCTTTAGGCCTGCCTATACGTCTTGTTATCTGATTCATACTTTAAAATGCCCTAGAAAAATGCCTTTATCACATATTTCCCTGTTTTTTAAACACCATTAATTACCTTTCTTGTCTTTGCAGGCTTTAAGAAATATGGCCCCAATTCACAATTCCAACCATATCTTTCTTCATCAGTTACCTCTACATCAGCCCAAATGGATGAACTCTCTCTGGCCCCTTCATACCCAGTGCTTATTCCTACTATTATAATTTCACAAACAATTTCATCTCATCTGAAGTGCCTTCTCCACCCTCCAAGTCCCAATCATTCTTCAGAAACCACTTTAGGTCTTCCTTCTTCCATGAGTACTTTTCTCATTGCTCCATCTGTCATCTAAAATATTTCTGAGCAGGTAATGAGGACTCGTTCTCAAATATTAGTCTGTGGAAAAGGGATGAACTGGTATACAAGCATACCTGAGAGCTTGTTAACAATATAGTGTTTGTGGGTCTGCTGTGAGAACTGGGAATTTTATTTTTTATGAACCTACCCACAGAATTCTGATTTGAAGTATGTGAAAACTTATTTGACCATTACTCTCAATCTAATTTATATTTAACTTCTTATGTATTAGATGTCATTTACATAGTTAAGGTGTGAAGATGCTTCCATGTAGGGCCCATGGTTCATCCACCACAGTAATAGCATCCTACTGGGGACATAGAAAGCACTAGGGAGAGCTGCTGGGAGTTAGCTACATTTATAAATGGTCCCTAAATTAGCTTTTCCCTCACAATTCTTATTGTCTAAGATAATACTATACATTTGTTCATTTGTTTTTCTATTAATTCCATTCATTCACTTAACAAGAATTCATACACCAGTGCCATACTCCCTGTGAGAGTGACAGGAGACACTCTCCATTTCATGAGATAAAGGTCTGCTGCCACTATGGACAGAAGTCTATGGAAGTCCAGAAAATAAAGCAATTAATTTCTTCCTGGGTGAGCCCATGAATTCTTCAAAGAAGAGGTGGCATAGTTGATATTTGAGCTGGGCAGTGAAGGTTGAGCAGTGAGAGAAAGAGTTGGAGGACATTCCAAGTTGAGAGAAAAGTATGATAGAAAGGACAAAGGTCAAAAGGAGACACTGTTTGGAAAGAAGAATGAATGGTTCCAAGTGGCTTGAGGGAGGATAAATGAAGAAATGGTACATGGAGAGATTCAAGGAGAGGCGTTAGTAAGAGAGGAGGATACTTATAGAAAAAAAAAGAGGGTCAGACTATAGCCTTCATCTTGGGGTAGGGGTCATCTAAAGACTCTTAGAAAGGATAATTATTCCATTATATCTGTGTTTGGGGATCATAAATTTGGCCCCAGTACAGAATGTTTATTAGGGGAGAACCTGTAGAACATGACCATGAAGGTGTCACAAGCAATCAAATAAAGGCAAATGAGGTCTTGGTCTTCTGAAGTGACAGTGAAGATCCAGAGTAGAAAGAAGGTAGTGATTTGATGGACTTAGCTTTGTCCCTACTTTATTCCACCCAACTTTCTCCTTCCTCTCCAACCATCAGTGATCCCCAAAGACTCCTCTCAAGTTGTGAACTTAGGCTACAGGGTGAATAGTGACATCATTAATCAAGACAGGTGCCAAAAAGGAGTACAGATTTGTGGGGGGAAATATGAGCATAGTTTTTGAAGCATGGAAATTGCATTGCCTGTAAGACACCATGATGAGGTGTTCAGAAGGTCGAGGGTCGGGGGATGAAAAATTAATGTGTCTACTTGGAGTTACTAAAAAAGAAGAAATAGTTGGAGCCTTGAGAATGAGTGAGATTTGCACATGACTTTAAGATAAAAGGAGTTTAGAAATTTTTATCTGCATTGAGCAAGAAGAAAAAGGATGAACTTGAATGTTATTTTAGTTTGTTTCCTCTGTTTCTTCTGCTTGGGATGTTAATAAACAAATAAGTCCCATGAAGAAAGAGGATAGATTAGGTTTATTAAGAATTTATGAGTTAAATAATCAGTACCAACCAACCAACAGACAAACATCAGTGGACTAAATGGAAGTGTTGGATGATAGGCTATGGAAATATTAAAACTTCACTGCTCCAGTCTGTTAATAGGCCTCTGAATCAAGGCTTTTGTGTAAGAAACATTATCTGTTATCAATATTGAAGGAGAAAAGAGACAGATTTATTGGAACTACCAGGAAGATACTACATATAAGAAAGAAACCATTATTTATAATGCACTCTAGTAATTATACACCCAGAATCTATCATTAAAATGAATTTCATTATTCTTTTAATTGTTATAATTTCTTTACCTTCTCAAGAGCTCAACAAACTTTCTCATATAAATGAAATTTTAATTAAGTTAATAGCTATACCTAATATATCATTTTTAAAGATAAGGGCTAATGTAAAGTAAAATAGAGGAAAAGAAACACTTTGCTTGACTTGTCCAAATTTTTCAGATAGGTTAGGAAATGGTAAATGGTAACAAGACAATCTTTTCTCCCCCAGAAAATTCTGACCTCCTAGTTACAGACTTTGTATTAGATGAGTTTTTTAAAACCAGTTTGAAAGAGGAAGGCTTTATATACATTTACTTCTAATGTATCTGGAATCCTCCATATTTATTTGATATCCCAAGTTTTCTTTCAAGTATGAATAAAACTTTAAAAACTCAGTATTATTTACATTGATGTGTATTTTATACAGGATCAGGGTAATTTATCTACAGATCCTTATGTAAATCAAAGAACCCTTTCTCTTCCATAACGTTATGCTTCTAGGCTCTTCTGGTCTTTAGTGAGAAAACAACTTAAAATATAAAATTTTAAACTGACTTTGATTCCTAACAGTTTATTATTTTATATCTGCCACCATCACACAATAATTGAAAAGCATTAGAAACATGCATGTGTGTGGGACGAGTGTCAGCATACATAAGTTATAGTCTCACTATCAGGAAATCTGTAAATGTAATATAACAAGTATTTGTTGAGTCTCCATGATGGAAAAGGCATATACAAGTTATACTTGGTGATACCCCAAATGAGTAAGACATTGGCCTAATGTATTAGCTACAGATCACAGTATGCTAACTCTAACACAAAGATGACTTGTGGTATGGGATAGCAGAATGTTTTTACACACGTCACCTCATGTGATCATTTAAAAAAGACAATGAGTGAAATGGATGTTCTTAGAGCTGATGAGGACCGGAGTGGAGCTATCACTCATGTTCTCTGCTGCCTTTAGCTTGGTGCTGGCACTCACTGAGCATGCCATAAGTGGTGTTTACTCAGCAACAGCGTTCTTCAATGAGAAACAAGAATGAAAATCAAAGTGTTAATTTAGAGCTAACTATGCTTTTTAATATATTGAAAGTTGTGCTAATTCAAAATACAAAAATGTAGTTCTCTTTACCCCCAAATTAAGTAATTTCTAAAATTGTAACAATAAAAAATGTTTTAAATCCCATTAGAATTCCTTGATATTTTTGTATCCTTTATGATATGTTTTCATGTCTTTGTGTGTCCAGTTATACGTTGGCCAGTTATATTTTGGCCTTTTCCTTATTTCTCTCGTGTACTGCACTGTCTTGGATGCTTCTCATTTCTGCACCAGGGCAGATAAGAGTAGATCCTCTATCTCTATTCTCATGGTAGAGTGGATATAACCTAACCCAACCACCATGTTACTGGAGTCTGAGAGTAACAGACCTTCATCCCTTCCTAGAGTTAGTGGACTTCACAGGTATGGATTGCTCAAAGCCACGAGGCTGTGTCCAGCCTCTGAGTCTTGTACTATTTCACTATACTGCCCAGTTATAAGTAGCATATCTGTTATTGTAATGAAATGTTACAAAACTCCTGGAAAAACAGTCTTAAAATAGAGTTGTTTCTATGAAAATTTAATTTAATGCTTTTGAAAGACTATATAACGTTGCCATCGAATAAACAGGTATCAAATGCAAATAAAAATTTAGAAAGATGCTACACCAAATTACTTTGCAACTGTCTTTAAATTATTCACTTCAGGGATTTACCCAAGAGATACAGAAATGCTGATGCATAGGAGCACATGTACCCCAATGTTCATAGCAGCAATGTCAACAATAGCCAAAACATGGAAAAAGCCTAAATGTCCATCTCCTGATGAGTGGATCAAGAAGATGTGGTATATATACACAATGGATTACTACATGGCAATGAGAAAGAATGAAATATGGCCATTTGTAGGAAAGTGGATGGACCTTGAGGGTGTCATGCTAAGTGAAATAAGTCAGGCAGAGAAGGACAGAAACCATATGTTTGCACTCATAGGTCTATCAGGAGAACAGGAGAAACCTAATGGAGGACCAGGGGGAGGGGAAGAGGGAAAGAGAGTTGGGGAGA
>PJEM01019157.1:0-16681 GCA_004023845.1 Helogale parvula
ATAACCAAAACATAGCATTCTACAAACATAAGATTTTCTTCCTACTCATTTCACCTGTTTTGCTCATTTCACCAAATGTGTGCATGTTTTAGCGAACACATGATGATGCTTTTCTCATTTAATGGTTTATTCCAAGCATCACATCAACCAAAAAGAAAAATTCCCCAATTTTTAAAAAGTCCCATGTTCCCTGTAGAACATGTGCATTGCTCTGTATTACTGGCTGTAAACGTATTTGATTGAGTGTATTCAGTTGTAATTAACTGGACATCCTCCTGCTGGCCATTGACAGATTTCCAGTTCAGGGGAGGTGGAGGAGAGACAGACGTCTTCGAGTGTGGCACAGGCTAGCTCCTGTCCGGCTCCCTCATCCGGACTCCCACATTCCCCGACAGGGTCCTTGCTCCTATACCTTTGTCCATGGAATCTGTCCTTTGGCTCTCAGCCAGTCTTCCCCTCCACACTAATCCATGATGACTAACTGGCGCCCTGGACTGGGGAGTGACAAAGTGTCTTTTAGACATGTCACCAACTTGCTCTTTGAACAAGTTGATCGTCTTCTCCAGGCCTTAGTTTGCCCATCTGTAAAAAAGAGCACCATTTCTTTTTCCCTCTCCCTCTTCCTTCTCCAGGGAAAATATTTGTACAGGCCTCCTGTCCCTTCTTCATGGCCTTTACTGTAGTGAATATGACTTTGGAGCCACGCAGAGCTGGGTTTGAATTCCATTCCCAGGACAAGTGACTTCGTTTCCCTGAATCTCCATTTCGGCTATAAAATAGAGCTGATGAGTCCAGCATATTATATATAATAGTTCTGTAGACAGCATATATAGTAGTTTTGAGGATTCCATGAGTACGTGTTCATACAGCACGTGTTCTGCAGTCTTTGGAGTGGTCGCCTGCCAGCCTCGTAGTGGCCTGTGATGTGGGACATCCGCTGTTTTTCTAAGAGGAACCAAACTTCTACTCGCTTCCTACATTCTGCCTTTTCTTGCCACATGCTGTTCCTCCTTCTGTAGGGTGGGGGTAGGGAACAAGAGTCAACTTCTGGGAGCAGAGGATGGGTGATGCTGTTGGGGCCTTCCCATCCAGATATGATGACTATGACTACGGGGAGGTGAACCAGCTCCTGGAACGGAACCTCAAGGTCTATATCAAGACGGTGGCCTGCTACCCAGAGAAGACCACCCGAAGAATGTACAACCTCTTCTGGAGACACTTCCGCCACTCAGAGAAGGTACAGCCCCCGGGGGAAGGGGGGTCGGTACCCAGTGAGGTATCCCAGACGGAGTCTCTGCCAGTTGGGACACCTGGGTTCAAGTCCTACTCTAGTGTGTGATTTACTCACCTATAAAACAGGCATGTGCTTCACGGGGTCCTCAGCGGCAGCCAGGAGGACCTGGGTTCAAATCTAACATGGTCACTCAGTAGCGTGGTGACCTTGGGCAAGTCACTTTGGCCCCCTGAGCTTGTTGTCTTTACAGCGAGAACAGATGCTGCCCGCATTTCAAGGTTGCTGAGGGGATGAAGTGAGAAAATGAATGCCCGGGGGTGGTGCTTGTTTTTAGCTTTGGGAGGTAAAGAGATCAGTGGGGATGGGGATAGATGTGCTGGAAATTCCTCAGCAGTCATTGCCCCAAACTGCTCCGAGCCTTCAGAACGGTCAGGGTGTCTTTGTGGGAGAGAAGGATGAGGTGAGTGGAGGCTGGTCAGGGGGAGTGCCAGTCTGTGGGGGGTGGGGATGGCGAGGAGTGACACCAGTTGCCAACAAGCCCTCGTCTGTGCCCCAGGTCCACGTGAACCTGCTGCTCCTGGAGGCCCGCATGCAGGCTGCCCTTCTCTACGCCCTCCGTGCCATCACCCGCTACATGACCTGACTGCGAGCAGGACCTGGGCCCAGAGCAGCTGATCCTGGAGGCATCCTCCTCCCTGCAAGGACTTCTCTTTCTGGAGACAGACCCCGGTCCTTTTCTGTCCCAGCCCTCCCTCCTGCACTCCGGAGGCGGGCTTGTGTGTGACGTGCAGCCCCTGAGCCGTACCCTCCTTTCTCTCACCAGAACGGACAGGATCATTGCATTGACTCTGAGATCTCAGCTCTGCCCTCGGGAGCCGGAAGAGGAGGACTAGCGGATCCCAAGGGCCCATGCCCCTCTTCCTGCCCCTGACCCCAGAGGCAGAGGGCACCGGAAGGAAAATGAGCTGAGCTCAGACTCGCATGCCAGCAGGCTGGGCCGCAGGCATCACAAAGTACTGTGGCCTTCCTGGACTGGGAAGTCCCTGGCTGGTCCCTGAAGAAGAGGGGCCGACACCTCCAGGGACTGACACTCCAAGCAGCTTTGCCCTTCCTCCTCCTCCCTCACTCCCAGATTTCATTACCTCCCACCTGCCATTCACCCATCAATGTGAAAGTCAGTGTCACAGCTGGTCTGTGTGTTCGGCTCCCCAAAGCCTGTTCTGTTGGGCAACCTGAAGGCCCCTGTTCCTCAGTTGCCCTAATCCTAGGTTAGCCCCTCTGACCTCCTTCATCCCCTTACTCTTTTCTCCCATGTGTGGTGGTATCAGACCCCAGAAGAGAGAGCAAGCACATCAAAGAAGCAGATTATCTCTAGAGAGCTTGGCATGTCTGTGGGTCCCTTTGCCTTCTGAATAGGAGGGAGTATTATAAATTTCCTGTATTTTGATTCTTTATAGGTGAGGTTCTTCAGGGCCTCACTTCTCCAGCCACAGGCGATGCCTGAGAGGAAAAGGACAAGGAGAAATCTGTTCTGCGCGGAGCCGCGCCTGCCCTCCCGAGGCTGGCACCTCACTCTCCTATCTCCCGTGGCTCTGCCACAGACATTTCCCAACGAGTGAGCCTTCCTAGGTGGCTTAGGAGGATTGGGCTCAGGAGGAAGAGTCAGGAGACCCCGGGTTCTTGTCTGGGTCCTGCCCGAACTGGTCAGGTGACCATGCGGCTATGTTGCCAAACATCTTTGACCTCCATTTTTACAGTTGCAGCCTGAGGGCCCAGACTTTATGTGACGTCCGAGTCTCTGGGCTCCTCAGGCCAGCCCGCCAGCAGCAAACTGCAAATCTTGCAGGATCTCAAAGGCCTCTAGGGACACCCCACCCTGGCAGTCAGTCTCTCCTGGCCACCTTCCGAAGACAACTCCCCCCACCCAACCCAGTCCCAGTTTTTCTATCTCCTCCTCGATTTTAGGTGGATTGCTTGGAGGCAGAAATAGCCAAGGACCGATCCCAGGCACTTTCCATAGCAAATAAGCTGTGAATTATGACGTCCCTTGCCTCTCTTCTGGCAGTATGTGCCTCCTCTCTGACCAGTTTGGAGGTGACTGAAGAAAGACAAGGGTCATGCTGCTGCTTCTGACCCTCCTCTCGGGAGAGGAGCAGAAGAGGAGCCCGTTCAGCGTGCCACACTTCACACCCGTGCAGGCACGGGGAGACAGCTGGCACCCCCTTCAGGCCTCAGGCCCTCTGCGATGAAGCTGAGCAGGAGGGAAGAGGCCCCAGCTTTGGGGTTCCGATTCTAGAAGGGACAACATGACTCTGTAAATGTCCCCCGGGTGGGTCGGGAGGGGCATCCAGCATTCAAGTACAGAAATCTTTGGCTTTGCTACCAGTTCTGTAGGCTGAGAAATAAAAGTTCACTGAGGTTTTGTTTTCTACTTCTTGTTAATGGGCTGTTTTTCCGTTTCCAGGGGGTCATGGTTCATCTCCGCATACGCAGGAGCTGTAGTTGCATCATGGGTCTGGCCTGCCAGCCCCTACGCTGCCTGCCACTTGTGCCCAGCGACTGCAGGGCTGGGAGTGGTTGGCATTAAAAGTCTATTCTGTCCCTTGGGGACCCAGCCTCACCCCCTAGCTGTGGCCGGCCTGGCATCATGGAATAATAATGGCCATGTTATTTTTTTCACTAATCCTGGCCTGGACTTGGAGGCCATTTTTCTGAATCTGTGAGGGAATTTAGACCCAGGGATAAAGTAATGCTTCTGAGGCCACATAGGTAGTCAGTGGTGGAGCTAGATTCCAGCCAAGGTCTGCTTGACCTGAAGCCTCAGCCTTTCACTTGCTGCTTTTCCCACTACAGGGCTCCCCACTGCAGCAAGAAGGAGGCTGTTTGAGCATCTTTGGGGACGCCTTGTGTCCCCTGCCCAACCACATGCTTACCTGCTTCTCTCTTCTTTAGCACCGAGAAGGAACCAGGTGTGAAGAGTTGTACGTGACCTCCACGTCGGGCCAGGGCCATTTGGTAGCTGTGTCATCTCGGTCACGCTTCTTAGCTTCTCTGGGTACCAGGAACTCTAGTAAGCTTATCAGGGAGACCACATTATGACTAGGAACTAAGACCTCCTCTTTGGTTTCCCACTTCCCTCTCAACACTGCTCTCCTAAAATGAAAACTGGGTGTCCTCCAAGAAGCCTCCCTTGATTAACTCCATGTTTTCTTTTCCCTTTAAGCTCTTTATTTTTGTGGCATTCTATATACTTGTTCTTCTTTCTAAGTCATGTAAGAGGATATGAGAGAACAAATCAGATTTGGAATACAAAACTTGGATTCTGGGCCTCAATTAGTCACTTCTTATTCCCCAGGTTGTAGGAGAGTTGATTGATTTCATTGGGCCTCAAGTTTGCCCTAACAACAGGCAAAACGTTTTCAGTTCTTTCCCACGTCACATTATTGAATGACTTTTGCCAAACGTTTTCAAATTTACTATCTCAAGCTTCACAACCCTGAGCAAGCAATGGTGTTCCCATTTTATGGATGTGGGAAAAGGAATCTCAAGTCAGAGACTCTGGAACACCAACCAAAACAGTTACTACACCCAGGTTCGAATTCCAGCTTTGATATTTTTTTTTTTTAATTTTTTATGTCTTTATTTTTTGAGAGAGAGAGAGATAGAGGCAGAGTGTGAGTAGGGGAGGGTCAGAGAGGGAGATACAGAATGTGAAGCAGGCTCCAGGCTCTGAGCTGTCAGCACAGAGCCCCATGCGGGGCTCAAACCCACAGACTGTGAGATCATGACCTGAGCCACCGACTGAGCCACCAGGTGCCCCCAGCTTTGACATTTAATATCTCTCTCTCAGCCATAAGCAAATTCAATTCTCAATATCTATGGGCACTGGAAGGTTGTGTGGATTAGATAATGCATGGAAAACACCTAGCACAGTTCAGGTGCCTGGCACTCAGCCCTAGTGAGCCATTCAGTATTTAAATATCTGCCCAAACATCACCCAACTCAGGATTTGAACTGTTGTCACTCTGATTCCAGATCATTGCTTCTGTCCCCAAACTTCGGAGGCCCTCAATCTGCATTTAAAAAAAAATCCTACTCAAGTCGGGGCTCCCGGGTGGCTCAGTTGGTTAAGTGTTCTACTCTTGGTTTCTGCTCTGGTCACGATCTTATGGTTCATGCGTACGAGCTCCATGTTGGGCTCTGCGCTGACAGCATGGAGCCTGCTTGGGATTCTTTCTCTCCCTCTCTTTCTGCCTCTCCCCTGTTCTTTTTCTCTCTCTCTCTCAAAATAAATAAACTTAAAAAAAATTTTTTTAAATCCTACTCAAGTTAATTTGCATGTGGAATTGAAAAAAATTGGGATCCAGATTGGCTGTAACAAATTTGTTTTAGACTTCATCCTGCAATCCAGGACCTGGGCACACCTACCCAGGTTGGAGTTTGTCCTTGGTTGCCAGTGGCCTGACTCGTTGTTTGGCTTTGGAAGACTGTGAGAGTAGGTAGAGACGGGATATGGAGGAGTCTTCTCCAGCAGGTTGCAAACATTCACCAGAGTGGGACACGTGGAATGAAGTTGTTCTTGAACTTTTTGTGCCTTGGAACCTCCAAGAGGACCAGTGTTTGGAGGTAGAGCTGAGAAATTTGTATCTTGAGCAACTCCTGGTGACCCGCTGGCTGAGGCCCAGCTTTCATTCAACATATTGTGCATCTACTATGTGAATTCACTGAACACAGAGCAGTGAACAAGACAGGCCTGGTTCCTGCCCTTTTGGGGATTTATTGTCTAGTGGAAGAGCCTGATTGGCAGATCAGTACAACTAATTACTTAAATTATAATTATGATCAGGAACTCAAAGGAGAAATAGGAGGTGCTAGAGGAGCATTTACACACTGGCAGCAGGGCTTTTTCTTCCGAGGAAATATGTTGGACCTTTGCAGAAACAAAAACACAGCCAAGAAGAGCAGATTCTAGCCCACTGCACCTTCTTGGAAGCTGGGGCCTCCCGTGGAAGAGTTAGAAAACTGCTAATCTGCATTCCTCTGTAATTGGCGCTGCTGTAGGCAACCCACCCGGTGGCCCTTATTTCATCCCGCACCCCCACCCCATTGAGGGGGTTGGTAGCTGCAAGGTTTCAGCTGAGTCCCTCTCTGGGAGCTGACTCTGGCCCACCGTTACACCCCTTCCAGCCATTCTAGTCTGCCTTCAATGAGCAGTGGATGGGAGAGGCGTATACAAAGGCCTGGCCACATACCCCCATCGGAAACTGGCTCTGAAGTCCCACCTCTAGTGCCTCCTTTATGAGCCCCACGCTGCAGGAGTGCCACAGCCCAACTCATTCCCTGTCTCGCTGCCCTTTGCCCTCTGCCCTATGGTTCTGATCTCCAATAAACCCTCTGGTTGCAAATGTCCACCCCAGGGTCTGCTTATAGACGGTGAAAAAAAAGAGTGGAGAAGGGAGATGATTTGCTCAAGGTCTCACAAGCCCGAACCTTCAGATCCTTTGTCATAGTTTGTCACCACCCTTTGTCCATCCCACAACTTCCTGTCTTGACCTTTTCTTCCTGAGGTTGGAGGCAATAGCTGCAGTGTGAAAGGGCCAGACTCGCTGTTCACTCCCATCCCCACTCCCACGGCTGGAGACTTTGGGCCAGTCACTTCCTGTCTGGGGAGAAGGTCAAGTACCCTGTCTGAGTTCCCCATCTTCTCCCAAGTCGGCCTGGGTGTGATGGCCCTGCTCCCGAGAAGAGCCATGGCTCAGCTGGTGATAGCAACGGAGAGTCCTTCCCCTCCCGTCTGAATTACCTCTGACCTCCCTGCTGGTCCCTACTGGGGGGCCTTGAGCTTCTGTCCCAGTTTTGGGTATCTGAACTCACACTTCAAGGAGGAGCGCCTTTTCCTTGTTCATGCCAACATTACTGAGCACTTTGTCCCAGACACTGCTGGATGCTGGCAGTACCATGGTGAACGAGACAGATGCAGTCCCATGAGCCTCGAAGTCCGGTGGAAAAGACCAACATCACACAAAGACTTGTGATGAGTCCTGAGGGAATACGAAACATGGGGAGCCATGAGAGAGCTCAGCAGCGGATCCCCCACACTTGGGACAGTTCCCAGAGAAGCAGCCTGGACCTGGAGGAGAAGAAAGGACTGACCAAAGATGGAAGGGAGGTGGGAGGGTGACACAAAGATTTCTGGCAGAGGAAGCAGCCTGGGGGAAGACCTGGAAGAGCAGGAAGAAGGCAGCCGAGGAGGGACAGAGCAAGCAGGGCGACCGTGAGGAAGGGCGAGGCTAAGTAGGAAACCCAGGCCATCTGTCACAGCCTTGAGGGCATGTTAAAATTTTGGGCCATGGGAAGTCTTCAAAGGAGATTTCGTTGTGTATTACAACATGGATGCTATGGACCAAATGTTCGTGTCCCCCCCGAATTTGTTATGTTGAAACCCTAACCCCCAACGTGATGATATTGGAGATGAGGACTTGGGAGGTGATTAGGGCATGAGCCTGGGGCCTTCGTGATGGGATTAGTGCCCTAATAAAATACAGGAGAGACCTTGCCCCCCACCCCAACCTATGAGGCCATGATCTGGACAAAGGCTCTCATGAAAAACCAAACTGGCTAGTACTTTGATCTTGGACTTTCCAGACTCCAGAAGCATGAGAAATAAATTTCTGCTGTTTAAGCCATTCCATCTAAGGTATTTTTGTTTGAGCAGCTGAATGAAGACCATAGATAGTATTTATTAGAAGAATAGAAAAGGTAGTAAGATGTATTCAGGACTTTCTACGTTCCAGGTACTCCACTACAGACCTCACGGACATGAACTTCTTTAGTCCTCACAACAACCCTGTTAGTAGAGCCTATCATTAGCTCCATTTTACACATGGGCATAACTGAACCTAGACTCAAAATTCCCCTCACCCTGAAAGATTTCTCTGGCTTCTCATCTACACCGTGACTACACATCTTCCTTCTTCGACCTAATCTTGCCAAGTCCTTTTGCTTCTCCAAGGCATTTTTTTTCTCCTGTCTAGTATTAAGTATAATCTTTCGTGTGTGACTCACTCATCTCTCCATTTGATTGCAAGCCCCGTGGAGGCAGAAGTTTTTGTCTAACGTGTTCACGGCTTTGTCTCTGGAGCCCAGAGCAGGACCTGGCAGGTGGTAGTGGCCGAATAAATAAACTACGTGGAATAATAGGTGTCTATCCATCTGGACGCCTCGTGTAGTGCCGGGGCTGGGGGTGCAGTGGTCCAGAAACAGCAGCCTCCCCCACGTCGTGGACTGTGCTCTGGCTGCCTCTGCCACTCCGACACCCTGCGTCAGTCTGATGTTGGGGAAAGAGCTTGGACTTTGGAACCAGACAGATGAGGCTCACATCTGCGTGCACGTCCATCTGGAACAAAGCAGAGTAGTATAAACAAACAGAACCAAGTAGCTATATGAGACTCGATAACTTTAATTTCCTCACCTACAAAACGGGAACATTACCATAGAAAATTATTGTTGTTGGGATCAAAGGAGGAAATGTTGATAGAGTTGCCTGTTCGGTCCCCTCGGAGGAAGACCGGGATTGGCTCCATGCCATTCGCTTAACTAATCGCTTGTTTCCTCATCTGTGAGAGGGGAGTTGTGAAATGCAAGAGAATACAGAATTCCAAAGACCTGGAATGCTCTTCTCCAAGACTTGTCTGGGGCTCGCTCCGTCTAAACCTTCAATTCTCACCTTTAATATCACTCATCGGACTTCTGACCTGATTCCTGTTTCTTAACCTTACTCCGTCCCATCCCCATCTCTTTTCTCTTCAGCACCTTTCATAACGTTCTCTGTCACCTGTCTCCTTGTTCATTGCTTTATCCCCCCGTCTACCGGAGTGTCTGAGTAAGTGCTCCGTAAATACTGGTTAATTGCATTAAATACTTATTGATCACTTATTTGTCGGCCAAGGGCTATTCAAGGCAATCCTAACCACAAACCTGGGATATAGGAAAGGCAGAGGTTTCACCCATTTGACAGCTTTGGAAGCTGAGGTCTAGCAAGAGTAATATTTCCTAGGAATTTCCCAAGTTTAGTGGAAGTTCTAGACCGTCTGAGCAGTGCTCTTTCCACCCACCCCTCCACCGTTTTCCAGGGAAAGGAGCACTAGAGACCCGGGCTCTAGTTCAGATTCTGTTTTAACTTGTGGCTGTAAAATTTAGGTATGTTACTTCCCTTCCTGAGCCTTAGTTTCCCCAACACTAAATGGGAAAAATAATCCTTGCCCTGAATGGCAGTTAAGGTGGGAATCAGCTGAGATAATGGGTTGTAAGCATTTAATAAACTGAAAGCACTATCTTCACTGATGGAGGATTTTGTTATATTTATATGCAGAATCAACATGGACTTCAAAGATGAATCACTGTGGGCTAGAGAAGCCAGGGTAGTTTCCTAGAAGGAGTGGCATTGAAGCTAGGCCCTAAAGATAGGTAAGATTTTGGAGAAGCAAAGCTCAGAGCCAAAGCCACAGACTAACGAAAGCAGGAACCTCCAGCCTCTTTGACTTTTACTGTCTTCCCCCTCTGGTAGATCTTCTCCCCAAATCTGCTCTTCCCTACCCTGATGTGTTTTTCCCTTCAAATCAAACTTATGGAAGTATAATTTGCATACAATAAAATGCACATTTTAAAACAAATTTTTTAATGTTTATTTATTCTTGAGAGAGAGGCAGAGCACGAGCAGAGGAGGAGCAGAGCAAAAAGGAGACAATCCGAGGCAGGCTCCTGGCTCTGAGCTGTCAGCACAGAGCCCCAAGCGAGGCTCGAACCCACGAACCATGAGATCATGGCCCGAACCGAAGTCGGACACTTAAACTGAGCCACCCAAGTGCCCCTAAAATGCGCATGTTTTAAATGCATACAGTTCTGTGAGTTTTGACAAAAGCACACACCTATGCAACTGTCACCCAAATCAGATTCCTGTGTGGCCCTTTGCAGCAAATCCCCACCCCCCTTTCTTCCCCTTTCTTGTGCCCCCAGACAACCACTCTGCTTTCTGTCACTGCAGGGTGGTTTTCTTAATCACTCATTTCTTCATTAGCAGTTCACGAAGTTCTGCAGTCAAACATTAAAACAAAAACATAAGTGGAACAAAATGTATTACTTCATTAGGCTTAAGAGAGTATTTTCATTCTGGGGCATTTGCCAATGAACACAACAGTCATTAGATAAATTGACAATAGCTAATTGGAGACAAGGATTAATAATAATCATAATTTTCCCTTTTAGAGAAAAGAGTCTGTTGATATAAACTCAACCTACAGGAACACCTGGGTGGTTCAGCAAGTTAAGCATCTGACTAAGGTCATGATCTCATGGTTTGGGAGTTCGAGCCTCGCTTTGGGCTCTGTGCTGACAGCTCAGAGCCTGGAGCCTGCTTTGCATTCTGTGTCTCCCTCTCTCTCTGTCCCTCCCCCTCTCATGCTCTGTCTCTCTCTGTATCAAAAATAAATAAAACATTAAAAAAAATTTTTTTAATAAATAAAAATTTTATTTTAGAGAGAGTGAGTGTACGTGTGCAAGCATGTGTGCACGGAGGAGGGGCAGAGGGAGAGGGAGCGAGAGAATCCCAAACAGGTTCAGTGAGGTCAGTGCAGAGCTCAGTCTCACAAACTGTGTGATCACGACCGGAGCCGAAATCAAGAGTTAGACGCTTACCCAACTGGTCCACCCAGGCTTTCCATTTACATTTTTTTAAAATGTTTAATGATATAAAATATTTTATAGTCAAAATTTCAGACTCCTTTACTGTCAGTTCCTTCTCCCAACCCCCTCCCCTGGCAACCTTTGCTCTGCTTTGTCACTACAGTTTCGACTTTTCTAGAATGTTGTATAAATAGAATAATCATTGTGTAATTTTTTGTGGTGGGCTTCTTTCAGTTAGCATATTGCTTTTGAGGTTCATCATGTGTGTATTCATTATGTTGTATGAATTGTTAATTCATTTTTATTGCCAAGTAGAATACTATTGTATAGCTATCTCCCAATTTGTTTGTACCTTCACCAGTTGATGGACGTAAGTTGTTTGCAATTTGGGCTACTACAAATAAAGCGGTTATTTGTGGGGGCCCAAGTTTTCATTTCTCTTGGGTGAAAACATGGGGGTGAAATTGTTAGGACATGTGTTAAGTGTGCATTTAATTGTATAAAAAATTGCTGAATCGTTTTCCAAAACAGCTGTTTCATGTTGTAGCCACATGTAAGAGTCCATGGCTCCGTCTCCTTGTCAGCCCTGGGTGTTGTCACCCCTTTGTAACTTTAGCCATTCTCATGGGTAGGTAAGAGTAGGTTATAATTTTTATTTATTTTTGTAAGTTTTATTTATTTAAGTAATCTCTGCACCCAATGTGGGGCTCAAACTCAAGACCATGAGATTAAGAGTCCCAGGCTCTTCCAACTGAGCCAGCTAGGCGGCCCGGTAGCTCATAACTTTTAATTTGTATTTCTGTGATGACAATGATATTGAGCATCTCTTCATGTACTTATTGGTTATATGTATACCTTGCATATCTGTCTTTTTAAAGCATTGCCAGTTTTCTTTATTGGGTTGTTTGTTTTCTTATTATTAAGTAAATAAAAGTTCTTTATATATTCTAGATATTCTGGATTTTGTCTGGCATATGAACTATAAATATTTTCCCCCAGGCTGTGACTTGCCTTTTCATTCTCTAGAAGAGAAGAAGATTATAATTTTGATGAAGTTCAATATATCAGGTTTTTTTCCTTTATGGTTCAGATCTTTTGTGTTTTTATCTAAGGAATCTTTGCCTAACCCAACGTGACACTAATATTCTCCTGTGGTTTTTTTCACCCAGAAATTTTGTCTTTAACATTTAGATCTATGATTCATTTTGTGTTCATTTTTGTATATGCTGTGAGGTGACAGTTACATGAGGTAACATGTGAGGGATGCCTGGGTGGCTCAGCCAGTTAAGCATCTGACTTCGGCTCAGGTCATGATCTCGTGATCCGTGAGGTCGAGCCCCATATCAGACTCTGTGCTGATAGCTTAGAGTGTGGACCCTGCTTTGGATTCTGCGTCTCTGTCTCTCTCTGATCCTCCCCTACTTATGCTCTGTCTCTCTCTGTCTCTCAAAAATAAATAAATATTAAAAATAATCAACTATGTGAATCTATTTCTGATGTCTTCAATTTGTTCCATTGATTTCTATGTCTACCCTGGCCCTGGTATTTAATTTTTTTGATGTGTCATTCAGTATTTTATTACATGTATTTCCTGTAAGTAAACTCTATTTCTTTGTGGAAACAGACAAGAAATAAAAAAGAGACATTTGCTGTTCGTTATAGAAACATCAAAAAATACAGACAAGCAGGGGCTCCTGGGTAACTCATTCAGTTAAGTGTCCAACTCTTGATTTTGACTCAGGTCACTCCCGGTTTGTGGGTTTGAGCCCCACGTCAGGCTCTGTGCTGGCAGTGCAGAGCCTGCTTGGAATTCTCTCTCTCTCTCTCTCTCTCTGTGTCTCTCTCCTTCTCACTCTGACCCTCCCCCACCAATCATGTGCACTCTCTCTCTCTCTTCCTCTCTCTCTCTCTCACATACACACACAAAATAAATAAATAGAAAACATTTAAAAAAGAAAGAAAGAAAATGCAGATAAGCAGAAATAATAAAATAAAAGTTGCTAATAATCCATGCCTGGGAGTACTACTGTTATTTTTTTGTAGAATTGATCTTATAGATCTTCCTTCTATGCTTAAATATGCCAACAAAAATGGCAGTATATTAAACAGTCTGTTTTACAATCTGTTTTCCCCTGCACGGTATATTGTGAAATTCCACAGTGGCTCTCACCCCGAAATGATTTGCTCCACATGACATTTGGTAAATTCTGGAGACATTTTTTGTTGTCACAGGTGGGTGGATGCTCCTAGCAGCCAGGGGGTAGAGGCCAAGGATGCCGCTAACCATCCTACAGCGCACAACACAGTCTTTTACAACGAAGAATTTTCCAGCCACACTTAATAGTCCCAAGGCTGAAAAATTCTGAATTAAATAACGCACATGACATGTTCAACGCAGCACTTGGCGGATATCAGCTGCTTGGTAAATGAACAACAAATAACTTGGGGCACAAAATGTTTCCAGGAGCAGGAAGAGAAGTTCGGTGGATCAGGATCCTCGTCCTTTTCCCAAATATCTAGCCACACGGTGGTTGTGAGGTGAGAAGACTCTCAATGAAGAAGGGGTTTTGCCACCAGAAATTCACAAAGGGTGAGCCGCATGTTCAAGACAGGAGACCTGCAACCTCGGACCTTGGACTCCTCTGGGTGGGGGGGTGAGCAGACTCACACATTCACCCTCCCCCACCAGGCTGCATCTCCCTAGGCTGGAGTCCCAGCTGTTGTCTGGGTTAGTGCAAACAAAAGACCTTTGGGCTGTCCCAGATCCAGGATTTACAACCCATGGGCTCCTCCCAGTTTACAGAAGTGCTGGGAAAACACATTCTAGGTCAGCAGGAATTAAGCGCACCCCCCTCCAGGGTTGGGGGGTGTCACGTGGTCTGAAGGCACAGGCAGGATGAACTGGAAAGGGACAAACCTCAGTCCAGGGGAAAGTGCAGCCAAGGGAATTTGATTCAGTTCAACAGAGACAAACGTTTAGCAACATTCATTGTACTTCTATGTGTGCCAGGCGCTGTCCCTGTCCTATGTGGGAGGCCATTTGGAATGGTGCCAGGCACTGTCCCTGTCCTATGTGGGAGGCCATTTGGAATCAGGAGCATAGTTAATTTAGAAAAGGATGTTTGACCCCTAGGTCTGCCAGGACTAAGTATTTGTCCTTTGTAAGTCATGTCATGACTCTGGTACACATAGTATATGCTCAATAAATTATTCATGTGTATATGTCAGTCCTCACACACACATTAAAAAAAACAAACCTGTGAGGCAAGGGCTATTATTATCCCATTTTATAAAAGAATAAACCAAGGACCAAAGAGGCCAAGGGCTTTGCCCAGTGTCCTAGGACTAATTAAGTGGCAGAGGACCATTTTAACAGACTTTTGGGAAATAGAAACATGAATAAGATGTGGCCCTTGTTTTCATCAAGCTTAGAGTCTCAGAGGGGAGATGAAGATGGTACAAGTCTCATTCCAAATAAAGTGACAATGAAAGAGGTGCTAATAAAGAACGTGGGGCAGGACAGATGGAAGACTGGCTCCAGGTGGGGTCAAACAGGAAGGCTTCATGGAGGAAACAAATGGTAGTTAAACTGGTGGTCTTTGAGATGAGTAGGCTTGAAAGTCGGCAGTCAGACTTTTCCTTCAGAGTAGGGAGGGACCTCAGAAGTGTGACCACTGGGTTGGGCCATAGAATGTGTGCCTATGGGGGCAGGGACAGAAGATCTGGTTGAGAAAGTTAATAAATTAAAGCAAGACTGGTAGAAATGGCAGAGGTAATGTTCCAAATAGTTAAAAACCAGAAGGCCATAGATAGCAACTGATCAGAATGGATACTGAGTTTTAAACAGCCCCCATGGCCACTCTGGTAGAGACAAACCAGATACCTTGCTGAATATCCTAGAAATGGTGTCACCATTTACTTACCCAGCCTCCTTTACACCTTTTGGGAATGGCAGGCTCCTGTTTTGCTTTAGAGATCCACTTACCCTCTCTCACTCTATATAGTTCTGGTAGGCCTGACCTCACCTTTATGTCTCCACATGTGGGTGCAGGATCGAGTCTGATCTACCCAATTAGAACACAACAGTGACTAGTACAAGGACGGACGTATGACTGGAGCTGGGTCAACGAAAATTCTCCCCACCACTTGTGTTGGAACTCTTGGGGGAAGCTCTGTTTCACCAAGGAAGTTAGGAGTAAGGAAAATCAAATTTATAGACTGAAGACAGAGAAAGACAGAGAGACAGTGAGTTAGAGAGAGAGACATTAATACTTTATGATTGATTGTTTTTAAGTCTCTGGATCCAGATATGCCTGAAGTCTTCACCCATCCTCTTCAGTTACGTGAAATGGCTTTTTTGTCACTTGCAACCCCAGAAGAATTCTGACTAATACAGTTACGAGGGGTCTCAAATGTCACTGCAAGGAGTTCTACACAGGCTTTAGAGACATGAAAATTAGGAGGGAAAGAGGGAGAAAGGAAAGGCAGAAGTTTTGACAATTACTGAAGCAAGTTTCCCAGGGGGTGAAGAGGTTTGAAGCAAGAGTGTGGGGAGGCAGAGGGAGCGCCTCCTTGGGAGGGAGAGAGGGCACCTGACTTTTTGCCTTGAGTTAAAAGAGACAGAGGATTCAAGAAACTAGTCTCTGCTATCACGCATCTCTTCCTTTCTGACCCATTTAAATTCTTCTATGAATCTGATGTTAAACGTGGCAAGACAGGGGCGCCTAGGTGGCTCAGTTGGTTAAGCATCTGACTTTGGATTGGGTTACAATCTCATGGTTCGTGAATTTGAGTCCCACATTGGGCTCTGGGCTGACATCTCAGAGCCTGGAGCTGCTTTGGATTCTGTGTCTCTCTTTCTCTGCCCCTCCCCTGCTCGTGCTCTGTCTCTCTGTCTCTCTCTCAAAATAAATAAACATTAAAAAAAATTTTAAGCGTGCCAAGACAAACTTAGAACAGCTTCTGTGAGTTATAGAATTTAAAGCACTCACAAATGTTATCAGCCATTAAAATTGTGTTACAAATGAATACGTACTGTTATAGAAGACATATCTAGTATATCATCAAGTGACATACAAAGTTATAAAATAATACATATATTAGTATATATATATATAGTATGATCTTTTTTTTGTTTGTTTAAAAATATATTCATATGTTTATAAGGAACAGGTCTGAAAGACATTACAGCAAAGTATTGCTACCTACCCCAAACCCCTTTCCTCTTTTTTCTTTGTTCATTGAACCTCAAGATTGTTCAGGTACTCACCTTTTAGGGAAGGTGTCCATATCCAGAGCTTAGCTGAAGACTTAACTTCAAGTCCAACATGGAAATGCTGGTAATAATTTTCAGGGTTGCCGAAACAGAATTATTATTGTGTCCAATAAGACACAATAATAGGAAAGGAAAGTCTGATGGAGGGCTTCCAAGAAAGGTTTCTTACTAGTTAAAAAAAAAAAAGGAGGGGGGCTCCTGGGGGGCTCAGTTGATTAACTGTCCAACTTTGGCTTTGGTTAAGGTCCAACTTCGGCTCAGGTCATGATCTCACAGTTTGTGAGTTCAAGTTCCGCATCGGGCTCTGTGCTGACAGCTCAGAGCCTGGAGCCTGCTTCAGATTCTGTGTCTCCTCTCTCTCTGCCCCTTCCCAGCTCACATTCTGTCTCTCTTTGAAAAATAAATAAACATTTAAAAAAACTTTTTAAAAGACTTAACAGAGGAGAGTGTGGAAATTGAATCCCTCATATCGTGCTGGTGGGAATATAAAA
>PJEM01019158.1:0-16568 GCA_004023845.1 Helogale parvula
CACCCTGGGGGTATTGCTGTGTCTCATCACACTTTTAGAGTGTCAGGCTGTGCCCGAGAAGGTGGCGTCTGCCCCATGTCTTCCTGACAGAGAATGGGCAGGAGAGGTGATGGGAGAGCTACAGCCCAAACCAGGTTTGGATAGAGAAAGAAGGGGAGGGAGGAGAGGAGGGGGACATAGGTCAGTGAGCAGTGAAAAGAGAGACAAGGGACCTCTGTCCTGGTTTCTTTTCTAGACAGTGGAGACAGGCTGATATTCAAAATGAAGGGAAGGGACAGAAACATAACTGAGGAAATGACTCATGTCCTGGCAGGTTAGGTAGATCAGTTGGCTTTCAAACAGTAAGAACTTGAGTGAGACAGTTTTTAGTGCCCAGGAATTACAGTGAGAGAAAATGTTCTTGTTCTGATTTTTCTTTTTCTTTTTTTTTAAGTTCATTTACTTATTGAAAGAGAGAGAGAGAGGTGGAATGGCAGAAACCAGAAAGAGAGAGGGAAAGAGAGAATCCCAAGCAGTCTCTGTGCTGTCAGCACAGAGCCCAACGAGGGGCTGGAACTCACAAACCGTGAGATCATGATCTGAGATGAAATCACGAGTCAGAGGCTTGACTGATGAAACCACCCAGGCGATCCCAGAGACTTGTCTTTATCACAAAAAAGTTTAGGAAATAGTATGAATGCATCCAGTAGTTCATGTGTTTGGTGTCCCTTTCTCTTTTTTAAAGTTTATTTATTGAGAGAGAGAGAGACAGACAGAGAGACAGAGAGAGATAGAGGGAATGTGTGTCAGCAGGTTGGGGCAGAGAGAGGGAATTCCAGTGAGAATCCCAAGCAGAGAATCCAAAGCGGCTTTCACTCTTTTCTGACTCCGGGCTCCATCCTGCAAACTGTGAGATCATGACCTGAGCCATGATCAGGAGGCAGACACTTAACCAGCTGAGCCACCCAGGTGTCCTGCTGTCCCTTTCTAATAGGACATATGAGAGGGTTAAGAAAAGTTAGAAAGTAAGAGACCTCTTTCACTTCACAGTATTTGGAAGCTGTTGATCTACAGTAAAAACATATTGATTGACTCTGACTACATAATTTTTGTAGTATTTTTTAAGGTTATTAAAAATCTATTAATTCAGAATCTGGTCTGAGTGCCCAAAAGGTCTATCCTGGCCATGGATACTTCTTGAATGGCAGAAGCTTGATCATTTGATTCCTTCATTGAGAAATGTACTAGAGCTGAATAATAAGATAATTATTTTTAAAACTTAAACACAGGTTTACCTGACACCCAAAACCATCCACTTGACTGTTTTTCACTATTAACTCCTTGGAGACACATTTTAAAAAATTTAATCCAAATTAGTTAACATATAGTGTAATAATAATTTCAGGAATAGAATTTAGTGATTCATCACTTACATAAAACACCCAGTGCTCATCCCAACAAGTGCCCTCCTTAATGCCCCTCACCCCTTTGTCCCCACCCCAAACCCCACCAGGAGCCCTCAGTTTGTTCTCGTACTTAAGAGTCTTTCATGGTTTGTATCTGTCTCTGTTTTTGTATTATTTTTGCTACCCTTCCCCTATGTTCATCGGTTTTGTATTTTAAATGTGACATAATAGTGATGTCATATGACATTTGTCTTTCTCTGACAGACTTATTTTGTTTAGCACAATACACTCGAGTTCCATCCACATTGTTGGCAGATTGTAAGATTTCATTGTTTTTGATCACTGAATAATATTCTAGTGTGTGTGTGTGTATATATATATACATATATATATATATATGCCACATATTCTTTATCCATTTATCTATCAATGGACATTGGGCTCTTTCCATACTTTGGCTGTTGTCAATAGTGCTGTTATAAATATTGGGGTGCATGTGCCCCCTTGAGTCAGTCTTCTTGTATACTTTGGATTAGTACTTAGTAGTCAATTGCTGGGTCATAGGGTAATTCTATTTTTAATTTTTTGAGAAACCTCCACACTGTTTTCCAGAGTGGCTGCACCAATTTGCATTCTATTCTGGGCTTTCTGAACTAAACAGTGAAGATAAGAGACCTCAGTGATGGGATCTATTGTCTGAGGGTTTCAGTCTAAACTCTTCAGCAAAAAGTGATTAGATTTTTCTGCTTTTGGCTCCAACATAGGAACATGAACAGATACTGATAGAGAAGAGAGATACTGACATAACAATAGGGAGACTGAAATAGCTACAGTGATTAGTCTAAACACTTTGTCTTCTTATCATAATATGATTTATTTCAATTTAAATAAATACATTTCTATGATAGAACATGTGTGTGAGCATATATGATTCTTAATCTTATGTTGTTTTCATAATCCATCGCATGTAGTATTTTTAAGTGAGTGCCATCCACCCACTTTCATCACAGATGCAGTGAATGGCGTATTGTAGTTAAACCATCAATCATCGTTTCAGTGTTAAATTTTAGAAATTCATTTTCAGTTGGAATTGTTTCCAAGTTAAGAGTCGCTTAATGTGAAAGGACGTTCGGGCAGTGAGACCCTCTGCTGGTACAGAGAGAAGTGTGACGTGACCCATACAACTTGCTACACCAGGAAACCCCTGTTTCCTGTTCTGGGGCCGCAGCAGCACATACCCAGCCACCCTTCCCTCACTGCGGCAGGCTCCCCTCACCGTGCTGACTCCTGAAATAGAGGCAGACAGTTTTCATGTAGTGGAAGATCGCAAACATGCTGCTGTCCTGGCTCTGAAGGTGGCTGGGTAGTGGCTGCCCCTTTGGAAATGTGCCTCCTTCTATGATCTTCAAATAGTGAGATAGGCAGTGTCACATGGGACACATGGGTCACATGTGGGAAGGAGGGAAAGTAACATGTAAAATAGAATTTCTCTGTGCCACATCACTTACTCTGACTCTTCAAGGATTCAGTATTGCTCAGAAGGTAACTCAAGCCCCACCAGCGATGTTACTGCAGAAGGGGGCTGTCATCCTGGAATGCACATATGATATAAATTATAGTCTATTTTGATACAAACAGATGAGCAACAGGGAGATGACTTTCCTTGTTTGCCAGGATTCTTAGAGTCAACAAAATGCCACAGAAAGTCGTTTGTCATTGAATTTCCAAAGACAAGAAATCCCACCCATCTTGCCATTGCAGCTTCATCGCTGGAGGACCCCCCAGTATATTTCTCTGCACTGACAGAATCTACAATAAGAGGCGTGTTGGGTGGAGGTACCCAAACCCCAGGGCTCTTGTTGATACATCCCAGTGCAGTGGGGCCCAAGGCAGGAGACTGCTGACCCACACAGGAAGTTGTAGGGCTGTGGCAGCTCAGCTGTAGTCTAGAGGGAAACCTGACTCTAAGAAAACACCTTCCTAGGTATGAGTTATCATGCATGCTTATCCCTGAATATTTGTGTTGAAAGTGTTTATTGATCACTAGAATAGTCACGGTAAATAATTTGCCACTTTGCAATTAGATTCAGCTAGAAGAACTGGCTAAAGAAATTTGGAAAATGTGACTCAGAACTCAGCTAAAATGTGTGTGGGTTGTTGGATTTTCATATCAATTTTGTTCCTTAAATATTTGTTGAGTGTATATTGTGTTTCAGGTATTGTTTAGAATAAGTAAAGCTGTGAAATGTCTTTGTGTTTTTCCTTTTTTGTTTTACATTGTGATGTTTTATACTACTTAATTAAGTAGTTTAATTAGGTTTGTTTACTGTGAGTCAACTGTACTTACATGTATTTTCCAAGGTGCTTACGCTGTGACCTATGTCTGCACTGTTGTTTATCCCATCTTATTAACACGTCTAGCATCAGTTTGCATTCTGGAGGTTTACCTGCTTCCCAGCAGTGTTATCCACAAGATCAGTAGTTAGTGGCTTTAGGGGGACCCTGTGAAGTGGTAGAGTGTGAATTATCCTCTTTGTTGGATCCCTCCTTTCACTTCAACACTGTTTCACAAGCATTTTTTGCCAACACGTGGCTCAGTACACACACTTCTGAGCCTTCCTTGTGTGATCAATATTTCACAATCCAAAGTCCTCATTCTCTCCATTTTCCTCCTTCTGCCTCTAAACCTATTTCCCCAGTGCCTTACAATTGAGTGGTAGTGGATGGTTGATAGTTGGTTTTGCATTGTAATAATCTCTTATGTTTGTTTGGATTGTGGACGTGTAGGGTAGAAATCTTAACAAGAGCCTCTTAAACTTTTTAAATTAAAGACTTTTTTTCATTGTAACATAGAATTTTACTGTTTTAACAATTGTTAAGTGTACAATTCTATGGTACTAATATATTCTTATCATTGTTCAACTGGCACCACAATTCGCTTCTAGAATTCTCTTCATTTTGATAAATTGAATATTTTTACTCGTTAAACAATAGTTCTCCATTACTCCATCCCTCCAGTCCTTGGGAACTACTATTCTGCTTTCTCTTTCCATGGGTTTGACTAGTTTAGACACCTCAGGGGTGGGATTATGCAGTGTCATTCATTGTGTGATAGTTTGCTTGACATACTGTCCTTAGGGTGCATCCACCTCGCAGCCTGTGTCAGATTTGTTTTTTGTTTTTAAGATTGGATAATGTACACGTATAGGTACATTTCACATACTGTTTGTCCATATGCTTCTGTGGATGGTCTTCGGAGTTGCTTGAGCCTTTTGGTGGAAACATGAATTTATAAGCAGCTCAGGATCTTGGGTTTATAGCCAAATTCTTTGAAGTTTTGAACATATACCAGAAGTGGAATTGCTGGATCATAAGGCAATTCTATTTAAACATTTTTAAGAAACACTTATACTGGTGAATAGGAACAACTACAGTCTAGACTGTGTTATCACAAGCAAGTTTCAAGAAACAGAGAAAGGGGTGATTGCTCGTCATGAATGCAGCTCTCGTATGTTGGTGGTTCACAGAACCCTTTCTGCCAAGCGTTGCTTCAGCACGTGTCTAATAAACACTCTGAATGGAACGGTGAAACCCCTACCCAGCGGTCAGCTCCTGACTAGCAGTCAGGTATCCATTATAATATATTTTCTTTCCTCTTTTGGTAAAAGAGTCAAATCTGCAATTATTTAATTCTTCTTTATCAGTTCCACTTGCATAAATAAAGAACCTATTAAGAATGTTTTAAAATATTTGAAAGGCTTGGGAAAAAGTCATTTTGCCACCCTCTAGTCTCTCTCTCAAATTTTCTGTGACAACAATTTATAGTGGCAAAAACAGGGTATGGTTTTTGTTATCATCGAATGCTGTATTCAAAACTATTAGCTTGGCAATGAACTTTCATACTTTTGAACTTTGTTTCATTATTTGTAAAACAGGAGAGTGATACCTTCTTTAATATTTTGTTGTGACAATTTATCAATAATGGATCCAATATGATTGACAACTAGAAGATGACCAATTTATGAAGGTGATCTTAATAGGTACAGATAAAGCATTTTTTATAAAATCTAGATCCATTCCTGGTTGAAACCCCCAGCAAATTAGGAATTAAATGGATTTTTCTCAACCTGAGAAAGGGATTCTACAAAAAACTTACATCAAATGTCATATTTGATGGTGAAAGCCTAAATGCTTTCTCATTAGTTTCTGAAATAAGGGAAGAAGTTTGGCTCTCACCACTTGTATTTAATATTAAACTATAGGTTCGAGCCAATTTAATAAGGAACATGGAAGAAACACAAAAGACATACAGTTTAGAAAGGAAGAATTGAATTTATCTTTATTAGCATAATTGTCTGAGCAGAAAATGCAAGGGATCTTCAAAAATCTACTTGAAAAAATTGGTTTAACAACGTCGAATATATACCTACCATATAATCCAGCCATTCTACTCCCTGATATTGACCCAAGAGAAATGAAAGCATAAGATAAGAAATCATATTCACAGGGCACCTGGGTGGCTCAGTCGGTTGAGCATCTGCCTCTCGATTTCCTTTCAGGTCATGATCAGTTGTGATATCGAGCCCTGTAGTGGGCTCAGCACAGTGAGCATAGAACCTGCTTGGGATTTTCTTTCTCTCCTTCTCTATGCTCCACCTCCCCCGTGTGTGCACTTTCTCACTCTCTATATAAATAAATTTAAAAAAATTAAAAAAATCATATACACAAATGTTCATAGCAGCTTTATTTGTAATAGCTGCACTGGAACTAACCTTATGATCATCAGCAGATGAATAGACAAATGGTTTTATAGATCTGTATGGGATACTACATAGCAACAAAAAGTAACAAACTCTTGATAATTATAACCATGGAAGAATCTCAAAATAATTATGTGGAAGAATATCAAATAATTGTGCTGAGAAAAAGCTAGACAAAAGAGTACATGGGATTCCATTCATACAAAATTATAAAATATGCAGACAAATTCATGACATAAATGTTGCCTGGAATGTGGGAGGGAGAGGGTTGAAGGAAGGGTTACAAAGAGACATGGGGAGGCTTTTGGGTGGTGCATGTGTTCATTACCTCGATTGTGGTGGTGGATTTACAAACACATAACTATGTCAAATCTTATTCAATTGTTTACTTTGAACTCATACAGTTTATTTTTATGAAAATCACACATTAATAAAGCCATAAAGGTGCAAATGTACCATGTAACTTCCCTCAATGTTGTGCAAGTCTTCTTGTGTGACCCCAAATACAAAATATTTCTCCTGTAGGTTTTCATTGGCCTAAAACTATGTTTTTAAAAGAAGTTATAGACGATGACTTTCTGCATCCATGTGCTACACTGTTTATTGTCATATCAGCATCATCCTAACTTCCTTGTATATCTGAATAGAAGCTTAATGCTTGTCCTGAACCCCTTTTAGCAGAATTTTGAGGCAGGTTCTGACAATGTGATTTGGAAGGTGGAGGAGAAGAAAAAGGATATGTGAATTCAAAAAGTATCCAGGCCTGAACTTCTTACTTTCTCTGCATCTGGAAAATGGCTACCATGTTGGCTCTGGACTCATGAAGCTCCTTGACGTCAGTCCATAGGAGTGGCCTCCAGGGAAAGCGTGAGTTAAGCTTCTGTCTCTGTGTCTAGAGATACATGTTCATAGGGCTTTAGAGAAGATGGGTCCCTCTCCAGAACTTTATCCTGATAATCCTGATTCTTTACCTTGTGGGGAAAAATATTTGATTAAAGGTTATCAAGAATATGTGATAAATGCATGGTAATATAGAGCATCTTTGAGGCTAAAACTTGTTCAGAGTATAAGGTTAGTAATTGTTGCCTAATTCACATATAAGAGTCAACTAAATAGTGAGAGAATGAAATAAAAATCTCAGAGCATTCGATAGGGATTCTGTCTAAGAAATATTTAGTGAGTGCTTAAGAAAAAGGATAGTCAATGTTCTAAATATTGAGCTACAGTGTTGAAAAACACAGAATCATTCAGTGATGACTTGACTTCTTATTACTTTCTCTGTATTCAAACCCAATCATTTTCTGGGAGTCAGTGGATTATAGACTGGCTCACAATGGATGTGTGAAAACACAAAGTGCTGTATTAAGTGCTTTAGAGACTGTTATCCTCTCAGCTGCAGAAATGCCCTGGGAGGCTCTGTTAAAGAACTTCCACATCAGGTAGTAGGTTAAGGAAAAAGTAGACCTGAGAGGTCAAAGTTGCTGTTGTTCAGGTTTCCAAGTGCCACCTGAAGACTGACACGCACCTCATAAAGTCAGGGACCAAGACATCTTGCTGACTCTGGGAGAGCTATGGCCACCATGCAACCCATTTCAGTCCCCATCCAGCAGGGGGCCCAGCTGCCTACCACAGACGCCTTTCCTGTGAGAACTGTGGGCGTCCACTGATCATTGCTCTGTCTCTCCAGTGCTTCCTCCTGCTAAGAATGCAGCACATTCTTTAGGTGACACTCTAGAGATGAACTCTTCTCCAGGCTTCGTGACTGTGGTCCTCTTGCTGCTTGGTAAGTAAAATGCCTCTTAATATTTGGATTCTTTCTTCTGTTGTCTCAACAAAATATATAACTATAAATTTATCCAGAAGATTTAGGCCCAAGGTGACACAGGTCTCTTTTCTATTTCCCCAGGACAAACTCATGGAGACTCAGTGTCCCAGATGGAAGGCCCAGTGACTCTCTCTGAAGGGAAGTCCCTGACTATAAACTGTACTTATACCTCAGCAACACCCCCCACTCTTTTCTGGTATGTCCAGTACCCTGGAGAAGGTCCACAGCTCCTCCTGAAAGCCGTGAGGGACAAGGAGAAGGGAAGTCACAAAGGGTTTGAAGCCACCTTACAAAGCAAATCCACATCCTTCCACCTGGAGAAGTCCTCAGTGCAAGTGTCAGATTCGGCTGTGTACTACTGTGCCCTGAGTGACACAGTGACAGGGACTGCAGGGGGAGCTGAGCACAAACTCTGAGCAAACAGGGGCCCAGATGCCGACTCTCTCTGACTGATCCACTCTGGCTCCAGCACAGTGTATGGCTCCAGCGGAGCCCAGGGCAACGTCTTCTTTGTTCACTCTTTGATTCTATGAATTTGAGTATTTTAGATACCACATTTAAGTGGACTTATACAGAATTTGTCTTACTGAGACTGGCTTACCTCAGCTTACTGTCCTCAAGATTCATTCATGATGAGGCACCTGGATGGCTCAGTTGGTTAAGTGTCCAACTCTTGATTTCAGCTCATGATCATGACCTCATGGTCGTTAGGTTGTGAGATGGAACCCTGATTCGGACTTGGTGCTGGGCATGGAACCTGCTTAAAATTCTCCCTCTGCCCCTCTGCTGCTAGTGGGACTCCATTAACTCTCTCTCTCTCTCAAAAAAAAAATTCATCCATGTTGTTACATATTGCAGAATCCCCCCCTTTTAAAGGCTGAATAGTACTCCATTTTATGTACTTTTTGTGTATTTTATGCCACATTTTCTGTATCCATTCATCTGCTGTTGGACATTCAAGTTGTTTCCACATCTCGGTTAGTGTGAACAGTGCTGCAGGAACATAGGAGTGCCTAATTTCTCTGTGAGATCCTGATTTCAATTCTTTTTGATAAATACTCAGAAGCGGGACTACTGGATTGTATGGTAGTTCTATTTTTAACTTTTTGAAGAAGTATCCTGTTTTCTGTGCTCACACCATTGTGCATTCCCACCAACCTGTGCAAGTGCTCCAATCTCTTCTCATCTTTAACAACACCTGTATTTTGTGTTTTGGATAATAGCCATCGATTGTTTTTTAACGTATAAAGCATGGATGATATTAAGGAATGTATTGTAAATGTAGTGGCAAATACATTGAAATAGTCATCATTAAATAGGAACTTGAAAATCCCACATGTTTAAGATATGAGCTTTTTTCTGCCACCTTTAAGTTGTGGCTGGTACCAATATTTTAAATACTGGAATGCTTAATAGGATGGTCCTGTTCTGTAATTGCATGACTGTGTCAGGTGATGTTTCACTGGGGTTTTGATTTGCATTTTCCTGATGAAAAATACATTGAGTATTTTTTTCACATACTTGTTGGCCATTTAAATGTCTTCCTTAAATAAATGTCTATTCCAGCCTTTCGTCCATTTTGTTTTGGCTTATTAGTTTTTTTTTTTTTAACAATGCTTATTGTAGGAGGTCCTTATACTGTTTAGATATTAACTCCTTTTCATAAATGTGTTTTGCAAATATTTTCTCCCACTCTTTAGGATGACTTTTCATGCTTTTGATTGTTGTGCCTGCTGTGCAGCTTTTTAGTTTAATGTAGTCCCTCTTGTTGATTTAAAAAAATTTTTTTTAAGTTTATTTTTGAGAGAGAGAGAGAGACAGATAAACAGAGCATAAATGGGGACAGGGAAGAGAGAGAGAAGGAGAAACAGTCTCGGAAGCAGGCTCCAGGCTGTGAACTGTCAGCACAGAGCCAGACACCGGCTCAAACTCACAAACCATGAGATCATGACCTGAGTGGAAGTCAGATGCCCAAACGACTGACCCACCCAAGGCCTCCCCTCCCCCATCCTGTTGATTTTTGCATTCGTTCCCTGTGCTTTGGTGTCATGTCATTGCCAAAATCACTTTTCTTCCATATTTTCTTTTCAGGAAAATGACTCTTAGTTTATGACTTTTTCTATTGTTTTGCTCCTTTCTACTGTAGTCCTTGTTATTTCTTTCTGCAGACTATGGGCCTATTTTTTTCTTTTTTAGTTCCTTGAGCCGTAAATTAGTTTACTTATTGGGAATCTTTTACAGATAATTAGACCCCCATACAAAATTCCTTTGGGTACGAATGAACAATTTTATTTAGGAAATAACTCACTACAGCTTGCATATGAGTGATCAATTGTTAAAATGTTTAAGACATTTTTATATGTGTAGTTATTACTCCGAGATTGCTTTTTCTGGTACATTTCATTTAATTAGATACTAAAACGATCCTTCTAGTAAATAAACGTGAAGTGCATAAACAAGACAGTTGAAGCCTCCCTTGATTCAAATATGCACTTGATCTTTTGAGCAAGAATGATTATATGCAATTTCAATGATGGTCTCTCAACTTCTCTCAATGTGATTTAGAGGAATTAGAAATAAACATTTTTCGGGGGCACTTAGGTGGATCAGCGGCTTCGGCTCAGTGATCTCACGGTTCGTGGTTTCGAGCCCTGCATCGGGCTCTGTGATGACAGCTCAGAGCCTGGAACCTGCTTCGGATTCTGTGTCTCCCGCTTTCTCTGACCCTTACCTGCTCACTCCGCCTCTCTCTCTCTCAAAAAAAAAAAAAAAAAAAAACAAAAAAACAACCCACTAAAAAATTAAAAAAAAGAAATGCGCATTTTTCAATTGTTCATGAAGCATTCCCAACTGTGGAAGAATGGAGATTGGAGGAACCATTGATGAAAATGTAAAAGCTGTTCTTCCCACTTGGCTTCCTCATCCTGGGCTCTATCAAGATATGGAATTTGCTTAATTTTACTTTCATCCTTTTCTGTAAATCTCAACTTCTTGGTATTTCATGTCTCCTGGTTTTCTTTTTGTTCTCTTCTCATTTCTATTTTAATATTGTTTTTAAAAAATTTTAATGTTTATTTATTTTTGAGAGAAAGAGACAGAGTATGAGGGGGGCTGAAGGGCAGAGAGAGAGGGAGACACAGAATCGGAAGCAGGCTCCACAGAGCTGATGTGGAGCTTGAACTCACAAACTTAGTTTGCTGGCTAGATGTTATCTTAGACATCTTGGACTGGCTCTTTGGCAGAAAGACATTCCTTGGGATAGCTCTGATGGGTGCGGTGGATTTAGCGAGTGAGGAGGGGAATTCAGACTTTCCACAGGAGACCAGCAGGAAATGCCATCCTACCTGCTCACCTTTCTCGGTTGTTTCCTTTCAGTTTTGTCTCTAAAGAATATGGAGCAAGAGTTTTAATTTTGACAGCCCAATAATTTCTTTTTATCTATGTTCTGATAACCAATCTGTTCAGACTCATTTTTAATATTTTGGTTTTGCTCCATATGCTTTTCTTTCTTTTTTTTCTTTGCTAGACTGTCTTCTGTTGCACTTGTAGAGTTTTTTTTTTTGTTTTTGTTCTAATGACAAGTATTCTTAAATTGTGTGAGTGTGTGTATGTGTACATTTTTTGTGTCTAATTTTATTCTGTAATATGTTTTCCTTCTATCTACAACTCCTCCTTGGGCGTGCTTTTTCTCTTGTTGACTTGCCATATTTAGAAAATCACAGCAGGGGGCTGGAGCAAACTATACAGTATGTGCATATCAGGACAGTAATTTCAGAAAGAACTTAACTAATGAGCTGATAAACAATAGTTGTAATGCACCTTAAGAAAATGTAATAATAAAAGAAAACCCTACAACACAATAATCAGAACATGAATTCTTCATTCTCCCTCAGACTCTTTGTCCCTGACTTTCTTCTGCCTGGAGTAATTTTCACCCTCTAGCCTCATGGCTTATTCCTTCATTCTTCCTAGTCTCTGTTCCTCCTGGGAAAACTTGTGCTCATGTGAGAAACACTTAAAAAGGTTTATTTAGCATCGTATTTCATAGATTTAAAAAATTCATTTTAACTACTAATTAATAGCAAAATGGATGCATAAATGGAAGTTACGCACAATATGGAATAAAATGGAACAGAAGGATGTATATGTGTTTGTATAATAAGATCTACAATATTTATTAGTGAGTTTATAAAGCAAGCTACAGAAAAGTACACCTAAATTGTGTCTTTGTATTATAATGAAGTATAAATAAATTAACTATATATGTTCTGGTGATTGAAATCTGGTAAAACCCCTGAAACATCAACTCCAAATTGTACAAGATGACGAAAGATTTAGGGTAACAAGGATGAAGTGTCAGAATTGGTAGTGGTAGTCAAAAGGGATTTTAGTCTAAATATAATGTTTTACTACTTTTAATAATTCATATATCCACCAGTTCTTCCTAGTGGTAAAAGTGATAAAAAGTCTTAAAAGCCATCACAAAGCTTTATTCATATTCTCTCTATTCTTGTCACAAAAAAGGGGGAAGGAGAGAATGATCCCGTTCTCTAGACGATACTGTCCAACCACCCAAAGTTTAAGCATTTCATTCTCCTCTGGGATCACATGCATTTTAGTCTTCATTCCTCTTAGAGTTTTACTCCTTGACTCTATTATAGTTACATATATTTACTGTAAACTGGTATGCTACCTACTTTTATATATTCTTTAAAATTAAATACTTGATTCATATTTTTATGCCAGTTAGTTAACATACAGCACTGTGGTAACGTCTGATGTACAGAATAGTGATTCAACGGTTCCACATAATCCCCGGTGCTCACAGGACAGGTGCACTCTTAACCCCCTTCTCCCTGATAACCCATTTCCCTGCCCTCTCCTTTTAGTTAACTACCAATTTGTTCTCCTTAGTTAGAGTCTATTTTTTGATTTATCTCTTTTTCCATCTTATTTTTTCCATTTGCTTATTTCGTTTGTTTCTTAAATTCCATGTGAATGAAATCATATGATATTTGTCTTTCTCTGACTGACTTATTTCCCTTAGCATTATTTTCTCTAGCTCCATCTATGTTGGTGCAAATAATAAGATTTCATTCTTTTTTCTGGTGGAATAATATTCTGTTACACGTTTACATCTTTTTTTAAACTTAAATTCAAGTTAGTTAACATATAGTGTAGTATTGGTTTCAGGAGTAGAATTTAGTGATTCATCACTTTCATATAACACCCAGTGCTCATACCAACACATGCCCTGCCTAATGCCCATCACTCATTTAGCCCATCCCTGTGGGGAGCGGCAAAGACCTCAGCTGCTTGGCCATTTGCTAGCCGGATTTGTCACTCCCTGAGGGGAGTTGCAAAATAGGCAGGGGAGCGCCACTCCCTGTCAGAAAAGCCAAAAGACCAAAGATCAACTACCTGCAGGCAGGGTGGTATCGGCCCCTCAGGCGCTGTTCTAAAACATTTTTTCCAGGTCCCTTTTCCAGTTTAAATCCCTGAGTTAACATTTGTGCTGTAACCAAATCATTAGGACTACACATAATGATACCCATTTGATATAAAAGGTCTCGCCCCCACAAATTAACAGGTAATCCTTGAATAACATAAGGTTGAATGTCTCCCTGATTTCCTTCTGCATCCTGCCAGCGCAGTAATTTTGTACTCTTTTCCGGGTTTTTACTCTGCCCTATGCCTTTAAGGTTGGTTAAGGAAGGGGATAAGGGCCATTGTGAAGGCCAGGCCTCCTTTTTAATAATGGTGACGTCTACTCCTGTGTCTATTAGGCCTTGAAATTCTTTGCCATCAAGCCAGAATGTAAGCATGGGTTTTTGGGTGTTAACAGGCTGTACCCAATAAGCATTGGAGGAGCCAAACCCTTGGGCTTCTCGGCTTGAGTTTTTAAACGAGTTGTCAGTAGCAGGAAAAGGCAGCAGAAGTAATTGGGCGATGCACTGTCCTGAGGGTATTGTGGTAATCTCCTGAGGGGAGGAGGCCACAATTTTTATTTCTCCTGTATAGTCGTTGTCTATCACTCCAGGATAGACATGTAGCCCTCTGACTATAGCACTACCGCGTCCCAAAATTAAACCAAAAGTTTTAGGGGGTAAGGGACCATAAATTCCAGTAGGTAGGATTTGGACTCCCATCTCGGGGGTCAATACTGTGCGGGTGGTGGAACAGAGGTCCAGTCCTGCACTTCCTGGGGTTGCTCTGCAGAGGTCAGAAACGGATTGTTTGTGGGAACAAACTTGACTGCCCCAGAGGTTTGTCCGGGTTTCGGGGCCCGGGGCTGGCCCCAATTCCCGTTTCCCTGCAGGGGTGGTAATGGGTTATCCTGTGAGTCTGTCTTGGATTTACAATCTCTAACCCAATGCTGACCCTTCTGACATCGCAGACACACTCTACGAAGGAGGCTTTGATTAGCGGCCCATGAACTAGATTTACAATCCCTGACAAGGTGCCCTTCCTTGCCACATCTAAAACATTTTTCCTTGCCTTGGTGGCCTAAGGGTTCCGCTGCGGCCATAGCTAAATCCTGCTGGTAAGCCGGGCTGATATCCGAACACAATCTAATGTAACCAGAAAGATCTGTCCTTTTATGATAGGATCTAATAGCTGCCTGACAGGCGGAATTTGCATTTTCATAGGCCAATTGTTTAACAAATTCGGAGTTAGCGTGCATTACCAAGGATAGGCCCTGCTGCTGTAAGAAGCCTATGTAGAAGTCAGTGAAAGGCTCATTTGGGCCTTGTTTTACATTAGTTAAAAAGGAGGTATGATCCCCTTTAGATAGCAACCTTTTCCAGGCTTCAATCCCAGCTGTTTGTATTTGAGCAAACAAGCCGGCATCATATCGCAGCTGTATCTTAGTGCTAGCATAATTTCCCTCTCCTGTTAGCATCTCCAAGTCCCAGCCATTATTGGCTTGCACATTACGCTGAGCAATCTCCTTACAAAATACAGCATATTCTGATTTCCATAGCAAATAATCCCCTCCAGATAAAGCTGCTTGAGGAAGCGCATACCAATCACTAGGGGTGAGCCATTTCTCAGCCACTGATCTTACAATCGCCATAGTATACGGCGCGGTGGCCCCGTACTGCGAGTTGGCGGATTTGAGCTCTTTAATGACTTTAAAATCAAAAACAGAATGTTGTTTCCATGCTTGCCCCTGGGCATCAGTGGTTTCAATAACTGGAAGCGCCTCAGGGACCTCACTGTCCATTAAGGGGCCGGCAGTCAGGGAATATTTAAGCGCTGCCCCTCGTCGTGGGGATTGGGGAGTTCGCCGTGAAGGCGCGATGGTAGACTCCCTTTAGCCAGCCTTAAGGTTTTTTAACCGTGATTTCAGCTCTAGGCGTTTTTCTTTTAATCTTATTTGCTCTTGCAATCGCTCTATTTCCTCAGTTAGATCCCTTTCATTATCAACACTCTCACTTTCACTATCTGACGACTCATTATCAGAAACTCTTTTTGTAGTCCCCCAAATAGAGAAGATGTTACCCATAATGTCCAATTATTCACCCAAATATACGACGCAAGACAAACAAAGGTTCACTCACTCACATACACCAAAAGCTATTATTCTTCCTGCACAGAGGTTTCAGAAAAACACTTAGATACCTTTTACTCCCTGTGCTCTAAGAGTCTCTGCTTAGACTATTTATTTAATTCCTGCTCTAAAATCACCGATCACAGACTCCAGCTGTGGACTGCCTGCAGTCAACTGCTTTCCACACGAGTCGTGAACTGCGCTGCCGCCGCGTAGTTGACTCCTTTTAAACTCCTTTAAACTCCAGCCGTGGGCTCCGTGAAATTTCACGGGCCGGCTGCTTAAACTCCAGCCGTGGGCCTGACGCGAGATTTCGCGTGGGCCGGCTGATTATAATTTTTCCAGCGCGTGGACCAGGTGAACTGGCCGGCTGATTATAATTTTTCCCAGGCTCGTGGACCAGGCGAGAATCTGCCTGGCCGGCCGCTTTTACCGATGAGCGTCCTTCACTGGATCCCTTCTCACTCAGCCTGACGTTGGGTCGCCAATTGTCTTGCTCCCTCGCTCAGCCCCAGGTTGAGGCGCCAAATGTCTTGCTCCCTCACTCAGCCGAACGTTGGGAACCAATATGTCGTTTCCCGGTGCCGGGGGCCGCTCGTCCACCCGTCTGTCCGCTTCCATCCCGGGTTGGGGCGGCACTTGCAGGTGCCGTGGTGCGCTAGCTTGCCAGGTCCAGGCGCTCTCATTTCCGGCTTTGAGCGTGCCTCCGTCCCGGGTCCTTCTCCTGAGGGAGAGAGAGAAAGGGCAGGAAAGAGGACGCACAGAGAGTAAAGACACAACTCACGGTTTCCGATCAGGCAAAAGAGAGAGAGCTTTATTCAGAAAACCATCTCTTATAAAGGTTTCTAGGCGGGAAAACAAGGCAGCTGACCTAGGTTGGTTGCTAGGAAACAGGGTTAAGGGATTAAGACTGGAGTAAAAGAGGAACCAGACTAAAGTGTTTTAGCACAGCGCCTGAGGGGCCGATACCACCCTGCCTGCAGGCGGTTGATCTTTGGTTTTTTGGCTTCTCTGACAGGGAGTGGCGCTCCCCTGCCTATTTT
>PJEM01019159.1:0-16691 GCA_004023845.1 Helogale parvula
GAGAGAGAGAGAGAGAGAGAGAGAGAGAGAGAAAGAAAGAAAGAAAGAAAGAAAGAAAGAAAGAAAGAAAGAAAGAAAGAAAAAGAAAGAAAGAAAGGAGGAAGGGAGGGAGGAAAACGAAAACTATTAAAAAAAAAAAGCACAGTGCTTCCACTAGCACAGAACAAGGGAGACGACCAGAGACAAGCCTCTGACACGTGTACTCAGCAGAAGCCCGTGTTCCTGCCCAAGAGAGCAGGGGCTATTCTGCTCACCTTGGGCTCGGAGCACTGCCCCCTCAGGATGGGGAATGCCTCCCTGCCACCCAGGTCACGCCCCACCGTGGCCTGATGCAGCACCCTGAGAGTTGAGGCCCAGTGTTGCACAAACGTGTGGTCACAATCCTTTATGATCAACACCAGCAGACTCCAGGCAAGGCCAGAGGTTAACACCTGGGCCGGTTGTTGCCACTATATGAGCTCAGGGCGTGGGTCACTCATAGAGCCACGCCTTGCTCGGCCACAAAGGAGCTCAACCCCTAAACTGGCCAGGAGCTCTCTGACTCAGGGCTGCCCCCAGGGGTACAGGGCACAGCTGGACTGGGGCTGGATTTGGAGGCTGAAAGGAGACACCCCAGGTCCTCATTTGAGACAGCCGAAACCCGGGTAATTCAGTTCCCCACTAAGGGAGACCTGTGGACTCTGAAGGAGGCGGCATCACTGAGTGGAAAGAGCCACCAGCCTGTAAATCAGAAGACCTGGGTTCTAGCCTGGCCGTTGCCATTTCCTGGCTGCGTGAGCACAGACCAGCCACCTCACCTTGAATTTTAATGTTCTTGCACTAAATGATGAGAATAATTCCTACCGGGTCTATTTCCACAAACTCACTGAGACGGTCAAAGGAACACGTGTATATAAAAGCACACCGTGAACTCCATTGAAGGAGGCGACTATGAGCCATCCTCCTCCTTAGAGATTATCTAGAATGCTCTGTGCACCCTTTATGACCATCAAGGGACACTGTCCTCTCTTCTCTGTCTTGAACATCTTCAGTGATGGGGACCTCATGATTTGTATCAGTTGCCTGAAGCCGCTGTAACCAGTTGCCAAAAACTTAGTGGTTTAAACAACACAAATGTTGGGGCACCTGGGTGGCTCAGTCAGTTAAGCATCCGAGTTCAGCTCAGGTCATGATCTCATGGTCCACAGGTTCGAGCCCTGTGTCAGGTTCTGGGCTGACAGCTCAGAGCCTGGAGCCTGCTTTGGATTCCGTGTCTCCCTCTCTCTCTCTCTCTGATCCTTCTCCGCTCATGCTCTGTCTGTCTCTCTCTCTCTCTCAAAAATAAATAAACATTTAAAAAATTATAGGGGCCCCTGGGTGGCTCAGTTGGTTAAGTGTCTGGCTTTGGCTCAGGTCATGATCTCACAGTTCGTGGGCTCGAGCCCCGCATCGGGCTCTGTGCTGACAACTCAGAGCCCAGAGCCTGCTTCAGATTCTGTATTTCCCTCTCTCTCTGACCCTCCCCTGCTCGTGCTGTCTCTCTCTGTCTCTCAAAATAAATTTTAAAAAAACATAAATAAAGTAAAAAATTATAAAAAACACAAATGTACTGGGGCACTTGGGTGGCTCAGTCCGTTGAGTGTCTGACCTGGGCTCAGGTCATGATCTTGCAGATCATGAGTTTAAACCCCACGTCAGGTCTCTGCTGTCAATGTGGAGCCCGCTTCAATTCACATCCTCTCTCTGCCCCTCCCACATCTCACAAACAAATAAACATTAAAAAACCCACAAATGTATTATCTCACAGTTCTGGAGGTCAGATCCCAGTGGGTCTCACTAGACTACCAGACAGGTGCGGTGGGGCTGGGGTCCTCCTGGGAAGTTTCAGGGGGACCCCACTTCCTCACCCCTCCCAGCTTCTGCAGGCTGCCCATGTTTCTTGGCTTATGGCCTTTTCTTCCATCGTCAACGCTGGTATCAGATTGAGTCCTTGTCATATCCTGTCACTCTGACTGTTGCCTTTCTTGTCACCTTCTGCCACCTTTAAGTAGCCTTAAAATTGGCCACGCCAGATGTCAAGCGTCATTTCCCGTCTGCTGACAAGCAACTTATTCCACCTCCTCCTTAACTCTCCTTTGCTGTGGGACAGAACATATTCACAGGGTCAGAGGATTAAGACAGGGACATCGATTCTGCTTAGTGTGCTACCGAAAGGGGAGGTTCTGGGGCATCTGAGGGGCTCAGTCAGCAGGACGGTTGAGTGTCTGAGTTCAGCTCAGCTCATGATCTCCAAGTTTATGGGTTCGAGCCCCACACTGGGCTCTGTGCTGACAGCTCAGAGCCTGCAGCCTATTTTGGATTCTGTGTCTCCCTCTCTCTCTGCCCCTGCACCGTTCGCACACTGTCTTTCTCTCTCTCAAAAATAAAAGTAAACATTAAAAAAAAAAAAGAAGGGAGAACTTCTTTATTATGCTGAGACATGTTGTAAAATCCCCACCCACAGTCCTAATTCTGCTGACTTCTCTGCGTCCCACGTGATGGCTCTAGAATGATCCGAGGCAAGTATGCTGTTAACTCTCTTATCTTTTCGGTCCCCACCAAAATTCACATTTTGAAGCTCTGTGACTGTATTTGGAGGTAGGGCCTTTAGGAAGTAATCAAAGTGGGGTACTTCAGTGGCTCAGTTGGTCAAGAGTCCAACTCTTGATTTTGGTTCAGGTCAGGTTCATGAGATCGAGCCCTGTGCTGACAGCATGGAGCCTGCTTGGGATTCTCTCTCTTCCCTTCCCTCATGAGCTCACGCTTGCTCTCTCTCTCTCAAAATAAATAAATAAATACATTTTTCTTAAAAAAAAAAAGGGAGTAATTAAGGTTAAATGAGTTCATAAAGGTGGGGTCGTAACCCGGCTGGTGCCCTTATAAGAAGACCACAACCATCAGAGGAAAGACCATGTGAGGACACGGCAAGATGGCCGCCATCTAAAAGCCATGAAGAGGGTCCTCATCGGGAAATGAGTTAGCCGACCCCAGATCCGGGACTTCCAGCATCCAGAACTGTGAGGAAACAAATTTCTGGTTTCAAGACTCCCGGTCTACGGTACTTTGTTATGGCTGACAAGTTGACGAATAAAACAGTCATAAAAATGTCACATCATTACCCGTAAGTCGATAGAATGACATTTTCTGTTTTGTAATATCATTAGCCACTGTCCTGTTCCAGAGCTCTGCTAAGTGCTTTCACCCGTAACCTCATCATCCTCCCAGCAATCCTAGAGGGCTGCCAGTTTCCTTAGATGAGGTAGGTTCGGTTTGAAAGGCTAAGTAACTTGCCCGGAGATAAGTAAGTGGCAGAAAGGGAACTGGAAATGATTTCTGCCTGATTCCAGGGACAGCAGGGGCGCGGGGGTGGGGTGGGGACAAAAGGTCATAATTTAATACTAGATCATTAAGAGACAGGAATACCCAGTAAATGCATTGATTGTGCACGTCTGCTGACCCCAGGAACCAAACAATATAAATGAACAAATTCCAGATCTCTCAGATGTGGGGGTTCAGAAAGGACATGTATCATCTCTAAATTGTCAGGAGCAGCCTTGATCCAAGAGTTTATGAAATGTCTACATTTATAGCGATTCCAGTACGTTTGTTTTCTCCCTAAGGTGCCTCAAATCTATTTAAGGTAAAATGGTAGAGCTGACGTGCCTCCCAATCACCTGGAGATCTGTCTGCAGTGCAGACTGGGGCGGGGTCTGAGGCTGGATTTGGACTTCCAGGCCAGCGTGGGCTGCAGAGGACCACGTGGGGGTAACACGGGTGGGGAGACCTATGTGTAGAGAATGTTAATGTCCGGTGGGTTGTAATGAGTAGCCAGTAAAATCCTTGCATTCAACACATTGGATAACTAGGTCTCAGAGGGTGACGGACTTGCTGTAAGATCATAGGGAATTTAGAGCAAGAGCTGGACCTGAAAGTTGGGACCCTTAGACTAACCAGAATATAAAAAGAACATCGTCCAATATCAAAACCAGACCAAAACAAAACAAAACATCCAAAAAACTCCAACAACAAAACAAAGAAAACAAAAACAAAACCCACAAAGAAATCCCCCAAAATCCCAACCACACAAAAATGCCGCATAGGCATTATTATTCTGTATTATTCTTCACAGGTAAGAAAACAGAGGCCAGTGTAAAAGCAATTGGCCAAACTAGGATTTGAGTATAAATACGTCTAACTTCAAAATTTATTCTTTCTACTAAGACACACACATTTCATCTATTTCAAAGTATTCGAGGCCAGATATCTTCCAAATATGATCTTCCAAAAACAAAGAACTTAAGCCTCAATCAACCACAAACGATCCCTGTTTTTCAAAACTAAAAAAAAATAGGTATGCTCCAAATATTTTCATTTTTCTCACCTTCAACTTCTATTTGTAGGACTTGCTAAACACGGAATCGGAAGGGTTACAAATTATCTCAGCGAGCAAAGTAAGGCAATTAAATAGCATATGAACGCATGTGGTGCTTATAATATGTACTATAAACACTTAAAAATAAACTAAAGCAGATAAAACAGACACACTACCTGCTCGCCGCGCTGCTGTCCCGACTGCGGAGTAATGAGGTCATCCGGGAAAATTTTTTTTCATCCCTTTGAATAGATGCCACGTGTGGGTCGGGCTGGAGGCTTCCTCCGGGATCAGTGATTTCGGCCGCAGCTCCCCTGGACCACGTCCTCAATGACAACACCTTGTGACGCCCTCTGCCCTCCATTTCATCCGCTCTGCTAGGGGACCACGGGCACCTCCCCCAGTCCAGCGGCCAGTGTGCTTGCTCAGCTTTTCTGTCCTCTCAATAATCGGTTTTGACAGCACAGCCTGGAAGGCGCGAAGACTTTCCAAGGCAATTCTGTAACAAGGACGGTCTGAATGAACTGATTTTCCAGATGTTCAATGTCCTTGGTAGAACTACCCTGTTTGATAAAAAGGCTGAGTGTTCCTTTTGGTTCTCTTTGCCCTTTCTCTGTTCAGCCTTTGTCACCAGAAGAGCCACCTTCTCACTAGAGTGCCTTGCCCCAGGGTGTAACAATTTCCGAAGTGGCAAACAAAGAGGCAATCTGACGATGGCAAGCTCTGTTATCAAAACCCGTAATACAAGAGTGCCTGCGTGGCTCAGTCAGTTGAGCATCAGGCTTTTGATTTCAGCTCAGGTCAAGAGCTCACAATTTGTGGAATCGAGCCCCAGATTTGGCTCTGCGCTGACAGTGTGGAGCCTGCTTGGGACCCTCTCTCCCTCTCTCCTTCTTTTAAAAACATTTTTTTTATGTTTTGTTTTTTTTTTTTTTTGAGAGAGAGAGAGAGAGAGAAGAGTGCAAGCAGAAGAGGAACAGAGAGAGAGGGAGACACAGAATCCGAAGCAGGCTCCAGACTCTGCTGTCAGCACAGTGCCCGATTCGGGGCTTGAACTTGTAAACTGCAAGATCATGACCTGAGCTCAAGTCCGCTGCTTAACCGACTGAGCCACCCAGGCACCCCGCCCTCTGTCTCTGCCACTACCCCACTCACATGTGCACATACCCGCCTGGGGGTTCTATCTCAAAATAAATAAACATTTAAAAAATACAATTTGTAATACATTTGTGTTGTTTGTATCAGCACTGTGCTAATATGAATCATAGTGATTAGTTAATCCCAAAGAAATATTAACAAGACCTCTAAGGTCTCAGGATTAAGCCATTTTAATTTTCAACTTATAATTACGTTTTCCTGGAGAGAAGTATGACGGAGTGGTAAGTAAAAGACTCCCAGAATAAGAGTGTATCACATTAGGGAGAGGAATGGAAATGCAAAGAGAAAAGGGAAACATGCAAAATCTCTGACTAGTAAGCAAAAACTTGTTTTTGTATCTTTTAAATGCATCATAGTATCAAATCATGGCCGTGTTTACACTTCCCGGGCTATATTTAAAAATGATGCAGCTGCTTATTTGAACATGTTACTATTTATAACAGGCCAGCTCTTGCAACGACTTTACATTATAATAAAAGCGTTAGATGCCCAGCTGAAAATGTGCAAGGGTTACATCACTTTCCCGAAAAACTTTTCAGAGTCCTCAAACAAAAAACTTAGTACTCACTATTAGAGATAAAAAGCGGTTCCAAGTTCACCGCCCAGTTTTTCCTTGGGCTTGCCAATTGCGCCCTCTACTGGTGAGCTGTGTCTCTAAGAAGGCAGCCGGTCTGGGTTCTCTGCATTCCCAACTACGGTGCAAATCTTCCGCGTGCGGGTCCCTGACAAGAGCCAAGCTGCCTGTCGTTGTCACCGTGGCCCAGCTTGTGAGGATTTGCACGGTCCGCTCACAGCACACAGAGCACAGAATCACAGGGTCAGATAGGCAGCGGAATCCTCTCTCCTCCGACAGCTGAATTTATGTGACCTTCCTTTTACTGATTGATCTAACGAGGAGTTTCTGGCCTTGGATATAGCAATGTTATAATAATAATAATGAATACACAACACCACTGTCAGTTGCCGTTTGGAGCACTCTCCATTCATTCGCTCTCTGAACCTTCTCATTTTCCTCACGAGGTAGGAACCCTTATGGTTCCCATCTTCCAGATGAGGGTGTTGGGGAGTGAGCAGTGAAATAAATTGTCCAAGCCACTCAACTGATCAGAGATGGAGCCGGGGTTTGGACCCAAGCTTCCCCGTCCCCACCTCCGCCCCATTTGGTATACTTGCCACTGTTCATTGTGGAAAAATGAGAAACCCAGACACAAAGACAAAACAACAACCTGTCATCTCGCCACCCAGAAATGATCACTGCTGACGTTTTGCCACGTTCCTCTCCAGGCCTGTGTGTGAGCGTGCATGGGTCTACCGCTCTGTCTGATACAGATGAGACCTTCTAGTTCTGTGATGTGCTTAGGACGCTTAAAAATACATCCGGGTTTCTTGCCGTCACTTTTGTCTCTATTCTTTGCCACTGTCAGTTTTGTGTATCCCCGTGGAGGTGAATGAAGCAGACAGATGTCACTGTTTCTTTCTGACATCCAGGGTCTAAAGTCCTCCCCACTAAGGGCAGCTTAGGGGAATGAGGGTGTTAGGGACCCTCCACACGTTGCAGTGTTCCCCGGGCTGAAATCACCTGTCGAGGAAGCTGCCCTTCCTCCGAAGCATCAAGGTCAGATGCTTGGGGAGGAAACAGAATGCAAGCTCGCTGCTGAATTCTCAAAGGTTTGGCCACTTGTGCTCTATCCAATGAGGGAGCAGATTCCGAAGCCCACGCAGTACTTCATCTCTCTGGAGCCAAGGACAACCGGTCCTGAGTTCTCCGGAGAGTCCCGCTAGGGTATCTGAGCCTGGGGCCTGCAGACCTAAGGGAGGCAGTGCTTACCAGCCTTTGGGACAGAGAGGGTCACTTGATAGGGGCAGTGAGCTTTCACTGAGGCCGCAGGTTGGAGCGACCCTGTAGGGAGGCAGCTGGGGATAAAAAGCCTTTGAGAAACTCAATATACAAAGGGACAATGGCCAGACCATATATAAAAGGAGAACTCTAGGGGCGCCTGGCTGGCTCTTTTGGTAAAGCATGCAACTCTTGATCTCCAGGTCCTGAGTTCAAGCCCCATGTTTGGCATAGGGATTACTTAAAGGGAAAAAAAAAAAAGTAGAACTTTAACTCCCAGTCTGCAGCAGCCAGCCCAGGAAACCAACCCCTCGTGACAGCAACCATCCCAGGAAGGCAGCCTGGCTGTAAGTGGGACTTGTAGAAAGTCAGGCCGCTATCTCTGGAACAATCCAGTAAGCCAAACACTAAGCTCTACGGCAAACAGCCCCAACTGGCCCGGACTTGATTACCAACAGACAGCTTCCCTGATTTTTGTCCCTGCCGCCAACTTAGGACCAGCCAGAGAAAAGCAAACATCCAGCCCTGACCAATCAGACAGGACGCCCCGGTTCTAGGCAGCTTCCCCGGCCGCCAGCTGCCCGCCTCCAGGTCTCTGCCAACACGTGGGTGCTGGTGGCTGACTCCCTTCTACACTCCTTTCTATCTGCCTCCAGTGGGTCCTCCACATCAGCCAAACTCATCTGGAAGCCAGAGAGCAAGGGTCACATGGATGGGGTCCCCAGAGGAGTCATATGGAGGGTTCTACACCAGGTAGGCTCACAGGTGGGCCATTTATTATGGGACACCCATGGGAGAAGTCACTTTAGGACAAGGTAAGGCCAGTGGGTCATCCACGTGACATACCGAAGTCACACATGGAATCACACAGGGGCCCCTGGGTACCGCACACATCGCCACACAAGCCACCTCCAGGGACATCTCATCCCAGAGCCCTTGGATGTCGACGTCAGAGATTTTGTTCTAGAAACCTGCTCTCTTCCTGACCCATAACTGCCCCCTGTCCCTCTGTCCATGAGGCTGCGCTCCTGCCTGCCCCACACCCAGCCCTTATCGACTCTCCACCATGCCATTGTCCCTTGGAATGTCCTTCTGTATCCTCAAGGAGGGAGACATTCACTGATGTTTTTAACTTTTACTTTTGACTAGTGATATACTCATATTGTGGCGAGAATCTAAGTAACATCAAAATGAATGTGAAATGTTTGGTTCCTATGTCTACCCTCTTCCACCTTATTTCTTCTAATTTGTCGTTGGTTGATTTTGTGAAAACTACTGGTTTCCATATATTAATTTTGCACCTCACGATCTTACTGACTGCTCTTCTTGTTTTTAGTAATTTTCCAGCTGAGTCCTTGAGGCTTTCTGTTACGTGATCATATCATCTGCAAATAGTGATCATTTTGTCTCCTTTGCAGTGTTCATAACTCCAATTTTTTCTATTGCCTCAGGGTCTGATTTTTGTCTTTGATCTTTGAAGTGATTTACAAGTGATTTTTTTTAGCTTATTTACTTATTTTGAGAGAGACAGAGAGCAAGTAGGGAGGAGCAGAGAGAGGGGGAGAGAGAATCCCCAGCAGCCCCCACACTGTCAGCACAGAGCCCAGTGCATGAACCAGGTGATCGTGACCTGAGCCAAAATCAAGAGTCGGGTGTTAAGCCGACTGACCCACCCAGGCATCTCCTAAGTGTTTTTAAATATCCTAATTTTAGTGTGCTTTTCCTTGTTGATTTCTAAATTCATCATAATCCGGTCAGAGAAAGTGACCTGAATGATACCTATGCTTTGAAGTTCGTGGAGATTTACCTTATGGTCGAGAAAGTGGTCACGTTTATATAAAATGTTCCATGTGAACTCAAGAACACTGTTCTCTATCTGTTGTATGCAGAGTTCTCTCTATGTCCCTTTGACCAAACTTGTTAATTTATTACTCACATCTTGATATCTTTAGCTGATTTTTTGTCTGCATAATCAATCAATTATCTCTTCTCTGTTAGTGATTACCATACATTTTAATATAAAGTGGTTTCTGGTTAATAAATTATATCCTTCCTTTCAAAAGAAACAGAACCACTTGGGGCGCCTGGGTGGCTCAGTCGGTTGAGCGTCCGACTTCAGCTCAGGTCATGATCTCCCAGTTCGTGGGTTCAAGCACAGAGCCTGGAGCCTGCTTCCGATTCTGTGTGTCCCACTCTTCTGCCTCTCCCCTGCTTATGATCTGTCTCTCAAAAATAAATAAATGTTTTTTAAAAAAGTTAAGAAAAACGAAAAAACAGAACCACTTCGAACGGCTTTACTCCCAGGTTACATTTACTCTGGCTCACAGGTTATTCTTGCAGTATTGTACTTCTACTTTGCAAGTCCACACATCTGTGATTTTTTTAAAAAAAATATTTATTTTAGGGAGAGTGCAAGCAAGGAAGGGGCAGAGAGAGGGGGACAGAGGATCTGAGGCTGGCTCTGTGTTGACAGGCTGACAGTAATGAGCCCAACGTGGGGACTGAACTCACGAACGGTGAGATCATTACCTGAGCTGAAACCAGATACTTAACCAATTGAGCCTCCCAGGCTCTCTATCCCCTGTGATATCTTTACCGTTCCTATACGGTCGAGGTTAGCTCTACCCACGTACTTACCGTTCCCTTTGCTCACTGGGTCCTTCTTGCATCTCAGACCTTCTGTCTGGGATTGTTTTCCTTCTACCCCCGTCAGAGAGTCCTTTGGGGAAGGATGCTGGTGGTTTCATTTTTTTTGAAAATGTCTCTATTATTTGTTTTAAGATTTTATTTTTAAGTAATCGCTATACACAACATGGGGCTTAAGGTTACAACCCCAAGATCAAGAGCTGGCTCCACAAAGTGAACCACCCAGGTGCAAAAATATCTCTGTTCTTGAAAGATAACTTCCCAAGTATATAATTCTAGGCTAGCAATTGTTTATTTTAGGGCTTTGGAATGAATAGAGCACTTCTTCCGGCTTTCATGGTTGCTGCTAAGAAGTCAGCTTCAGCCTAGCTCTTATTGTTTTGTAGGTAATTGGCGTTTTTTTAAATCCCTTGGTTGTTTTTAAAAATCTTTATTTAGGGTGCCTTGGTGGCTCAGTTGGTTAAGCATCCAACTTCAGCTCAGGTCATGATCTCACAGTCCATGGGTTCGAGCCCCGCATTGGGCTCTGTGCTGACAGCTCGGAGCCCGGAGCCTGCTTCAAATTCTGTGTCTCCCTCTCCCTCTCTCTGCCCCTCCCCAGCTCACTCTCTGTCTTTTTCTCTCAAAAATTTTTTTTAAAAAAAGGCTTAAAAGAAATCTTTCCTCTCTATATTGGGCAGTTTTCTTATTTTGAATACCGGTGTGGATTTTCTTCCCTTATCGTGCTTAGGTGGTACAGTGCTTCTTGAAAGTGAGGACTCCTGTTTTCCATCAATTCATAAAAGTTAGTAGCCACCATTTTTCCAAGTACTACTGCTCCCCTACTGCCCCTTTATCCCTCTCAGAGAACTCCATTTAGGCTGCGATTAGACATTTTCATTCTATTCTCAATATCGATTCATTTCCCCCCATATTTTGTATGTCTGTCTTTACTTGCCTTCAGTGTAAGTCCTTTAATTCTGCCTCTGTATTCGTTATCTATTGCTACATGGGAAATTAACCCCAAGACTGGCGTCTTAACGTTTATTACCTCGCACAGTTTTTGAGGGTCAGAAATTCAAGTGTGGCTTAGCTGCTTGGTTGTGATTCAGCGTCTCATGTAAAGCTGGAGTCAAAATGTTGGCTGGGGGCTTCAATTCTTCATCAAGTGAATCTCTCTGTAGGACTTCATGAGTTTTCTTGCCACCTGGCCACTGGCTTTCCCAGAACAAGGGATCCAGAGAGAGGCAAAAAACCACAACTCTTTTATGACCAAGTATCCGAAGTCACACACCATAATGGCTACTTTTTTTTCTATTTGTTAGATGAAAGGCATTAAGTTCAGCCATTAAGTTAGGCATCACCTTTGGAAGGTAATGTCAGGATTTACAAACATTTCGAACTGCCAAAATATTTTATTTCATTTTTTTTTAGCTTGTCTAATCTGCTAGATAATACACCCATGAATTTCTAAAATCAAATATTCAGTCTTTCATTTCTAGAATATTCTTTTTGGTTATTTAAAACATACCAAGTCATGTTTATTATCTCTGGTTAATTTTTTAGTCCACTCTTTTACTTTATTGATTTATTTATCTATTTATCTATTTATATTTTAGAGAGAGAGCATGCAAGTCGGGGAAAGAGCCAGAGCGAGAGAGATTGAATCTCAAGCAGGCTCCACACTCAGCACAGAGCTGGACACAGGCTCAATCTCTCAACCCTCGGATCATAAACTGAGCTGAAGTCAAGAGTTGGACACTCAGCCGAGTCACCCAGGCACCCCAGCCCTCTCATTTTTAAAAGATTAAACCCTTCCGTTGTGCATTCCGTAACTGAGAATTTCCATCTCCAAAGTCCATGGATCTGACTTTGCTGGTTCTTACTCAGAAGGACTTCTCTCTTAATTTCTTTAAAATAAAATATGAGCATATTTTGACTGGGACTTTACGTGCGGGAAAAGGAGAAGGCCTGGTTTGAGAGTGCGTTTCTTTCAGAGAGAATGCACCCCTGCCAGCTTCTGTGGGTCCTAATAACCTGGGACATTATAAACTAATGCTTTGACTTGTCGGTTTGGGACTATGCAGGTAGAGTGAATTCCGCCTGAAACCCAGGTTTCCTGTTACATTCCGTGTACCCTCTAACCATATTTAATTAATGTTAACGTTTTCGGCATGCTTATTAAAAAAGAAAAAGTAAGAATCTGCCCTCCATCCCGTCTTCACCCCCCCCCCCCCCAGAAGTTACCACTCTCCTCGGGTTGGTGTGAGTAACTCCCAGCCAGATTTTAATAAGGATACACAGTAGCGTTAACATACACGGTATGTTGAAATTTTCATGCAACTTGCTTTTTGTTTGTTTGTTTTTCTGTGCACCCCTCCACTTGTGGACAGGTAGCACTTTTTGGGTTTTGTTTTGTTTGTAACTATTAGCAAACAGTATTGAGGTCGATACCCAGGCCTTAAGGCTGTGGCCAAATACACGAGGCTTCTGAGGCCTCGAGAACATTTGCAGCGGAGAGAAGAGCCGGTCAGGTTACGCAAGGAGACACCTGCACAAGGGAGCGGACCTTGGGACAAAGGGCCCACATCCTGGACAGGAAGCCCCTGCAGGGGTGAATTCAATCTTCCTGCAGGCGGTGCTCCCCGGGGGCCCAAGTGTGTTAGGGTATGGGGAGAGGGGGCGTGGCTTTGCAGAGGCTACGGTAGGGTAGGGTGGGGAGGATGGAGGGTGGTAACCCCAGTGGCCAGTGTTGAACGGAGGCGGGGGTGGCAGGGCGGCCACCAGTGCGAAGGGAGGGTCACTCTGGGCGTATCGCGGCGCCTCCTGTAGGTCGCCACAAGCAACCTCTGCCCCTCACAGTCGCGTTTATAAACCCTGTATTCGCGATAAAAGGAAAAAGAGTAGGGTTTTCCGCCAAGTTGGAAGTATAACAGCGCTCGCTGGAGGCCAAATTTCTCCCCTAACGGCTTCGGCCGCGCTTCTTGCGGCCCTCCGGGGCGACGGCAGGAAAAAAAGGCAACCATGACCCCGACGTGACTTGAACACGCAACCTTCTGATCTGGAGTCAGACGCGCTACCATTGCGCCACGAGGTCACAGCAAGTAGACGACTCTGCGTTGCTGAAGACCTCGCTGTGCCGCACGGTCCCGCGGCTGGGAGCACCTAGGCGGGGAGACGCCGTCCCTCCGGCGCGCGTTCCGGGGGAGGAGCTCGAGCGGCCGGCTCCTCGGCTTCCGGGAAACCGGCGCCGGGGCCTCGGCGGCCGGGCGGCGGCGGCGGGGCGGCGGGGGCGTGCAGGGGGAGGCCGAGGCGGCCCGGGGAGGCCGGGAGCCGCTCCGGACCCCGCGGGGCGGCCCCGTCCGGCCCTCCGGCCGCTCCACAGAAAATGGCGGCGGCCGCCGCGGCGACAGGGTCCGAGGACGCTGCCCGGCCCCGCGGGGAAGGAAGACGGGGTGCGCCCCTGCCCCCCCGCCGGGACTGTCCCGTAAACTGTAACAGGAAACCTTTTCTTTGAGGAGGGTCCGAACCGTATCTGGGAGAGAGCACTAGAGCCACTGAAAATCCAGAGATCGCCACTGCTAACGTTCGCGTGCGACATGTCTCTTGGCAGTTTTACTGGCTGCGCGCGATCCCCAATTTATTTTTGGTCTTTGACTTGATGGAGGGCACAGAGACGGTAAAGGAGCCACACGTTTTCACGCCGTGTAAATCCTTGCCTCTCCGGCGCCCAGAGGCAGGAAGGGCACATTATCATCCCCCTTCCGCGCACTTCAGATTCACTTTTGATTTTTTTTAAAGTGTTTTTTATTTATTTTTGAGAGACTGAGAGAGAGAGGCAGCACGAGCAGGGGAGGGTCAGAGAGAGAGGGAGACACAGAATCCGAAGCAGGCTCCAGGCTCTGAGCCAGCGGTCAGCACGGACCCTGATGCGGGGCTCGAACCCACGAACCATGAGATCATGACCATTTTTGAGATGGGATTTTGTTGCACCTAACATTTTGTCAGTTTCCTCGCTTGTCATTGTACCGTCCGCATCTTGTAGTTAGTTTTTTCCCAGCGTAATTTTAAGTGGCTCCATGGTCCACCTCTTGGGAGTCCTAAATCTCTGCTTTTGGACAGTACTTTTTTCATTTTTTTATTAAGAAAAATAAAACTATTAAGTGAGTAAGCTCTTGAAATAAAAAAAAATGCATTAGTAATACACCACTATCCTTGTCTAGGAACATGAAGCATGAATCAGTTCTAAATACAACACCACAGGGCCTGATGGTCTTCAGAGAAGGAAAGATCTGGAATGGGCCTCACTATAGGAGGGAGAGAGGAACTGTGTCTGGGGCTCTCAGTGAAGCCCGTGGGCGTGAAGGGCATCACCATCCTGGTTACTGTGGCGCAGCTAAGGCCCCCCCACCCCCACCCCCACCGCCGAGCTTCTACCTGTCCAACAGGACAGGAATCTTGGCAGTTTTTGTGTTTGTGGCCAGGTGTGAGCATAGCAGGCTTTTAACAGTGAGTCCTGAGGCAGCGGCCCCAAGGCTGTCAGAGAAGCAGAGACCAGAAGGTTCCATCACTGTCCTCAGGGCCAGACAGCGAGCGTCAGCTAGCCTCAGATTACTGATTCCAGCTACAGATCTCCAGACGGGAGTCACTTCCTTATTGCTTTTGATGGCCCAGGGGGGTGTTGGAATTGGGAAGGAGTGCAGCTAGGGAGCGGAAACCACTTAGCATTGGCCACATGGCAGTGTCACGGAGGGGAAAAGCCAGTGCCTTGTCCACCCAGGTCAACAGTCCAGAATCCACTGGGAAGAAATGCTTCACACGCAAGGCAAGCCAGAGACACTCTTGAATCTCCCTGCTCAGAGTTTTGGATATACCTGTCATGTCCCTGCCCTTTTCCCCAGATTTGGAACCAGTGGCCAATTTTTATTATAAACTACAATGTCGTAATGCAATTAGATGGAGGGATTTAAGAGATTTGTGCAGATGTAGTTAAAAGGTCCTTTTAGGGGCGCCTGAGAGGCTTAGTCGGTTAAGGGGCCAGCTTCAGCTCAGGTCATGATCTCACGGTTCATGAGCTTGAGCCTCACGTGGGGCTCTGTGCTGACAGCTCAGAGCCTGGAGCCTGCTTCAGATTCTGTGTCTCCTTCTCTCTCTCTGCGCTTCCCCTTCCTGTCTCTTTGTCTCCCAAAAATAAACATTAAAAAAAATATTTTTTAAAAAAAGTCCTTTTAAAAGTTAGACTCCTGCTTGCCAGGGCCAACTAAAGTGATCAGAGTGAGACATTATGCTGATATGCAGAGCCGACGCCTCTTGTGTACAATTTTGATACTTTATCTTGCATTTTTTGCGTTGATATATATTTTTTACATGTTGCATTATTCTTCAATTTATCTTGACTGCTGAGTTTTTTTGGAGGCACCACGCTTGTATTTCGCACCCGGGAGAATGCCTCACTGGCCTCACCCTCATCCCAGCCCGCAGCTCACCGAAATTCTGTGATTGCACAGAAATCACACAGAACTGTTGTTGTTTTTTTTACTTTAGAACTAAACTCTATTAAAACACACGCAACCTCTGTTCAAAGACACAGAAAATTTCAAAATTATGAAACAGTCATTGTCCCGTTAAAAAAAAAAAACAACGGTAATTGCCAACATTAGCAAGGTGTGGGGAAAATGGTGAATATTTAGGGGCATTCACGAAAGACTGGAACAGAATGTAAATTGATACTAGCTGTTTGGATTATAATGTAGCAACGCTTCTGTCCAGGCATCTCCTCTTCTAGAGAACATGTACTAAAAGAGACAGTTAGTGGAGCGCCTGGGTGGCTCGGTGGTTCAGTTAAGCATCTGACTCTCGGTTTTGGCTCAGGTCATGGATCAGGGATGTAGTGCTCAGGAATGGAGTATCGATAATTCCAGAAACAGCTGCTATGGAGAAGGACAGCTGCTACAGAAATTATAGCAAGGGCTGCCTCACCCTGAGGAAAACGCTAACTTTGGCTTCTCAGTCTCTCCTTAGTGTGGCATCATCTCAGACCCAGGCAATCGCTCCATCTTTTAGACAAACTCTTTTTGGGGCACCTGGGTGGCTCAGTCGGTTGAGCGTCCGGCTTCGGCTCAGGTCATGATCTCATGGTTCGTGGGTTCGAGCCCGGCGTCGGGCTCTGTGCTGACAGCTAGCTCAGAGCCTGGAGCCTGTTTCACATTCTGTGTCTCCCTCTCTCTCTGACCCTCCCCTACTCGGTCTGTCTCTCAAAAATAAGTAAAAGAACAGGAAAAAACTTTTTAAAGAAAGAAAAACTTTTTTTCCTTGGCTTCTATTTTCTAAGGGGGTGAAAATGACCTAACTCCCCAAAGCCCAACAAAGGTGTCCTAGATCTTTCTCATTTACACATTCCTTTTCCAGCAAATGCCAACAGGGACTTGAACCCTGAGAGAAGGAAGGGTGATGCTCTATGGGGTGGGCTTTCTCTCTCTAGAATGCAGCTCTGGGGAACAGCCTCATTGCAGGCTGGGTGCTTGGGGGGAACACTTGTGAAAGGAACCGGGAAAAGCTGACCCGGAGGAGGGGGTGGGAGGGGCCACCACCTGTGGGGGAGCTCGGGACAAAGGGCTGGTGGAGGAACCCCCTGTCGGGAGGCACCATGCTCAGTCACTGGGCAGAAGCACTGGCGGGGGT
>PJEM01019160.1:0-16699 GCA_004023845.1 Helogale parvula
GGGAGTCCCCTCGGCCTCGACCTGCAGAGGCCCCACCCAGTCGTCCACACTCGCACCTCCACCCCGGCCTCCCCCCTGCTGGGGGCCACAGCCAGCGGGTGTGGAAATGAGGCCCACGTCCCAGTCCTGGCCCCGCTCGCCCCGCCCGGCGACCCTGCTCCTCTGTGCTTCCCATGCTCACGTGGGAACCAGACGGTGGTGACAACGCTAATCAACTCCCACGCCCGCGCCGGAGACCGCAGAAACGGAGCCTTTGCCTCCTCCCGGGAAGCGTCCATCAAACGTTAACTACGCAGTAATGACTAGCATTATTATTATCACTACTATTACTATGGCCTCAGCCCCCTCCCAGGAAGGAGCCCAGGAGTCAAGGTGGGGGCAGGTGTAAGATGTTGAAAGGAAATGGTTTTCCTGGACCCTCTCAGGCCCCGGGGTGAGTCCAGAAATTAAACAGATTAACCGGAGAAAAGCTCCCAGACTTATTTGCCGTGAGTTTTCCGCGTCATGGGAGGCGTCGTGGGACCCGGAGCACCGAACAAATGTCCAGCCCCGCACATTCAGTGCCGGGTCTGCTGAGAGCACCGGCCGCGGCGGGATGTGGCGGGAGAGGCTCCTGGGGCCCGTGGAGGGAAGCGGCCAGGCCTGTGTGTCCGCCTCTCCCTGGGCCCGGAGAGGGGTCTCTCCTCCAGCGGTGGGGAGGCGGCTCCTTCCAGGGAGGTCTGCGTGGAGGTCAGAGTGGCCGCCCAGCTCCTGCCTGCGTCCCACACTCCCTCGTCTTACAATATTCGATGCGCCAGGAGCCGCCCCTCGGGAGGGTGTGTCCTGAGCCCCAGCAGAGGAATCACCAGGGACAACGCGCTGACCGCGACCTGGAAGGACGTGACCTGGACGGACAGGGCAGGGAGAAGGTCGTTCTGATGCTGCAGGGCCCCGATCTGCCTTCTGACCTCATCCCTATGCTTCCCGAGCTCCAGGCTCGCCGCAGCCCGGCCAAGGGGATCAGCCCAGGCAGTGAGGACGGTCCCGGAAGAGCCTGGGCCTTCGGGAGGCCTCCAAACTCAACAGCGAAGGTGCCTGGAGCCATGACAGCAGCTCAAACAGAGACAACGTGGGCTCATCGAAGAAGGGGGAGGGACACCGAGAGGTGGCAGAGGGCAGGGGTGAGGGGAGAGAGGAGCACAGTGGGCAGACAGGGACCCTATTCCCAGCCCCCCCCAGAGGAGGGGCACCAGAGCCCAGGCTGATGCCATGGGATCAGGGGGGCTGGGGTCCTCCAGGTCAGCCCTGCATCCCTCAGGAAGGACGAGGGATTCTTTGTTTTGTTTAGAAAAGGAACCAGTTGAGGGACACCTGGGGGCTCAGTCGGTAACACGTCTGACTTCGGCTCAGGTCATGATCTCACGGTTCATGGGTTCGAGCCCTGCATCAGGCTCTGTGTTGACAGCTCAGAGCCTGGAGCTGCTTCGGATTCTGTGTCTCCCTCTCTCTGCCCCTCCCCCACTTGGGCTCTGTCTCTGTCTCAAAAATAAATAAACATTAAAAAATACATAGAAAGGGAAAAAGAAAAGAAAATGACCTGGCTGTCATTTATCACAAGAGCTCTCCGTGTGCGCCGGCTGTCACGTCACGTCCTTACGTGGACACGGCCTCCCGCACCCACAGGCCATGTGCCCAGCTCTGCCGTAAGGGCTCTGCCAGCCTAACGCCCTGTCCCAGAGCAGAGGAGGAAACTGAGGCCCTGGCAGGTGACAGGTCCTGCAGAGGCCTCATGGCTGAGCGGGGCTGCCAGCCCGGGCATTGGGCTCAGGGGCCACGTGGCCCAACACAGTTGCAGCAGGCCACGGCAGGAGCCAGGTGTGCGGTTTTACATTTCATAGCAGCCACATTTTATTAAAAAAATTTTTTAATGTTTATTTATTTTTGAGAGAGAGAGAGACACAGAATCAGAACTAGGCTCCAGGCTCCAAGCTGTCAGCACAGAGCCCGCCACGGGGCTCGAACCCATGAACTGTGAGATCATAACCTGAACTGAAGTAGGCTGCTTAACTGGCTGAGCCACCTAGGTGCCCCTTAAAATTTTTTAATGTGTGTTTATTTTTGAGACAGAGAGAGAGAGAGAGAGAGAGAGCATGAGTTGGGGAGGGGCAGGGAGAGGGAGACAGAATCCGAAGCAGGCTCCAGGCTCCTAGCCGTCAGCACAGAGCCCCATGCAGGGCTCAAACGCACAAACCATGAGATCATGACCTGAGCCAAAGTTGGAAGCCTAACCGACTGAGCCTCCCAGGTACCCCGATAGCAGCCGCATTTTAAAAAGTAGAAAACAAAACAAAGCCAAAAAAAGAAGTGAAATTAATTTTAATAATGTAGTTCATTAAACCCAACTGGTGCAAAATATTATCATCTCTACACAGAACCAATATGAAAAATTATTGAGTCATTTACTTTTCTTTTTCCAGAACAAGAGCTCAGAATCCAGAGCATGTTTGCACTCACAGGCCTCCCCAGGCGGGCCCCGCACTCCCCGTGCACAGCAGGTGCACACGCTTCCCGGCCAGCGTACTGGGTGGTCCAGACCTGGCGCCCGGGGTGGCAGGCGGGGGTCTGGGGCTGGCTTGGGAGGGAGGTTGGGATGTGAGATTTTACGCAGTCCAGGACACGGGGAAAGAGCCTGCCTTAGGATTCTGTGTGGCGAGAGCTTTCCTCACGCAGAGAAATGGGAAGCAGTGGCCTGGGCACAGCCCTGGTATGTTTGTGGAGCAGAGGAAAGGCCGTTCGGTCAGAGCTCCCTGGACCAAGGGGACTGGACAGGGGACGCTGGTCAGGAGCGAGGCGGGAGGACCAAGGAGAGGACATAGAAGAGCAGGTGAGGCGCACGTGACTGGTCACCTGATACTCAAGAGCCCGCCGGAGGAGAGCCAGCCAGGACACGGGCGCGCTCCGGGAGGGAGACATCGGACTGGCATGAACGTGTCACCGGAGCCACGTGTGGACTTGACCTCAGAGACACACTGCACACACAGTCTACACTGCAGGTCAGATTCGGCACCTGGGGCTGGGGAGCCGGGCTCGAGGGGAAGACGTGGCAGTGAACTTGAGCTTTGCCCTGGTTTCCACGTTCCCAGATTTATGGCCTTTGGGAGAGCAGGACCCCTCAGCAGAGTGAACCCTGGCTTCTCCCAGCCGGCGCAGCGGGTTCTCCGCCCCGGAAGCTGGGGGGCGGCGCCTGGCAGGGCGCCGTCTGGGGGAGCATCCTCACTCGACCTGACGGGCAGGGAAGCCGAGCTGCCCGCGGGCTCATGGTTGCCCACCTGTGCCCCCGTTTCTGCTCCTTGTGGCATTTAACAAATGTGACGGCTCCTGTTGGTTACCATAGAAACCACCAAGTCTCTTTAGCCTCTCCAGGGTGGTGGGCGAAAATCGGCAGGAAGTTTGACCAGAGTCTGTCACCTTTTCTGAGTTTACTGAGTTTATTTAAATAAACAGTTATTACGGGGGGGGGGGGGCAGGGATTGTGAGCCTCTATCCATGAACAGATGCCTGTAAATCCCCACAGGCTCCGGTCCCCTGGGCACTGCCAGGCACGCCGTCCTGGGCTTATTCGTAGTCACGCCCCAGGGAGGCATGACTATGTCCTCCCGACACCCTCGCCCGGAACCTCTTGACGCCCAAAGCAGGTCGGCGAGGCTCAGCCGCGTCCCCGGCAGAGCTCTGTGTGGGCAAGCCCCGGGCCCTCCAAGACCCACCAGAGAGGGCGTGGTTTCATAGAAGGTTCTAGAGCAGAGATCCGAAGGGGCTCATAGGTCAGTCACTTAGCCAGGGCAGGGACCTTGGTGGAACATCAGGACTGTTCCAGAACCTGGGACGCGGGATGAATGAGCGGCCCAAGTCCCTGAGCCCACGGAGCCACTGTCCCATCGGGGGTCGGGCGAGGGGCTCCGCCGCGCTCCCCATGCACCTGCGCCCCTGGGGCTCTGCGCCTCAGCTGGGACGCAGAGACGGTGAGAACCCACACGGCCCTTCCTAAAGCCGGGGCTGGGTTATCAGGTCCGGTACTGAGCACAGAAGGCACAGTGCCGGAGGCCCGGCAGCCCTGGCGCCCGCGAGCAGATGAAAACACACACAGGAAGCGACAGGTCCACACAGCAGGACATTACTTGATCACAAAACAAAGGGAGTTCTGATGCACAGACGAACATGGATAAGCCTTGATCACAACGCTTGGTGCAGCGAGCTGACCCACAGGGACACGCGCGGAGCAGTCCCGCAGCCCAAGTCCCCAGAGAAGGCGGATCTGCAGAGGCGGCGGGTAGATCGAGGCACCGGCGGCTGGAGAGGAGTGTCCCAGAGCCCCCATTGGGAGGGTGGAAGGCTCCAGGGCGAGACGCCGTGGGGCCACACTGGAATTGTGGTTAATGAATCCATTAACCACGGTCAGAATGGTCCACGTTATGTCCTGTTTTGCCAGGATCAAAAGAAAATTGAAACATTTCAAAGGTTTTATTTAAGTGAGGAATTCCTGTCATCATCATTACCGTCTGTGGCCCGACAGTGGTCTGGCGTGCGGGTGCAGGGCCCGTGCAATGCGATCGCTCCCCGGAATTGCGGAGGACCTGGTGTGGGGGTGCGGTGGGGGCGGCCTCAGGATGTGTGCTGAGCTCGGGGAGCATGGGGGCGAGGCAGGCCGTGAGGCTATTGTCTTCCCGGAGGTCTGCCTGGTGGAGGCAGCATGCAGGAGCAAGCAAACAGGAAGACGCAGTAACAAGAGGTTTTAGAAGGACTGAGAAGGAAGTGTGGGAACGCAGGGAGAGAGTCCTCAGGCATCTGGGCGTGGACAGCAGGGAAGGGGCGGGGCTCCAGGCAGGACCCGGTTTACACTGCAGGCCCCTCTCAGGCCCCAGATGGCAACCACAGAAAACCTCATGGCCCTGAAGGCTGCAGCAAGTAGGAAAGGACATCCATCCGTTCGTGTTCTACTTAAGGGAGGAGGAAAGAACCAGGAGAAGGAACCAGCGACAGAGACCTCACGGCGGGGAGCAGCGTCAGGGAGGAGTCGGGCTTCGGGCCGGGCGTCCCTGTGTCACCGGAGGGCGCGGGGCCCGGCTGAGGAGCGGAAGGCGTGCCAGCCTCAGGACTGCCGTAGACAAGCGGGTTCCAGGACACACGACCTGAGGGCTCTGCGTAAAGGCTAAAAAGCCCACGCGAACCCAAGCCACAGAAGCAGGGAAACAAGGTAGCGGATCCAAGAAAGCAAAGCTAACATGGAAACGATGGGCCGAAGCCAGAGCGGCCCCGGGAGAGCCTGGTGCTGTGGGCAGAGCGACCCGCCGGCTCGGAGAGAGAGGGGCGCTCCCGGGCGGGCGCGTCACGGCAGCACTTTGTAGACCGCGTCCCTCGCGGCGGAGGGAACCTCGTCTGTGTCTTACGACGTGAAGCTCCTCCTCTGGAGCAGCAGCTCGCACCCGGAGCCACGTGCAGACACAGCGCTCGGTCCTATGGAAAAAGCGGACCCGACCTAAACGTTCACCCAGAAAGAAAATGACGAGTCAACTGCGGCCTCAGTACGAGACGGAACTCCACAGCAGCTAAAATGAAGGCGCCAGAGAAGCGTGTATCTACCTCAGAATTAACCTCAAAATAAGACTTTGAGATACAGAGAATATACCACAGATGGTTTGTGAGACATAAGTAGCAAAAATATAAAACAATAGTTGAGGGAAAGATGTTTTCATGGAGACCAGCAAACGGTTGGTATCCACAATACGTAAAGATCATCCACAAATAAATAAGAATAGGTCAGAGCACCCAATGGCAAGAACGCAGAGCACAATGGGGGCACTGCGCAGAAGCCCCAGGGTCAGTAAATCACAGACGGATCACTGCTCTCCGGGGAAATGAACGCCAACCCACACTGAACAGCACGTAGCGCCCCCGATTCCGGCAGCACCGGCATTTTGCCAGGAGGTGAAGCGGTAACTTCCTGTGCAGACAGACTGTCACCACCACACTGGAGAAGGGCAGGACAGCTTCAGAGGGAGATGCCCCTCCCAGGTGGGGCCAGGGGACCTCTGTCTGGTTGCACCGGCCGTGTCACAGCGATGTCCATGTAGCCTCGCTTGGCTGTGGAAAAACCTAAACACTCGAAATGTCAACCAGGACCGAACTAGAGAAACACATTCGATGTCGTTGTGGGATGAGACGCAGTGAGGCAGGTGTCATGGATCTGAGGTCTCAGAATAACCAGCAAAAAACATTGAAAAGCAAATAAAACCTGATGACATATCCGTCCATTTCAAAAACCCCTAGATCGCCGTACCTGCATGACCGGGTAATAAAGACACAAAATGTCGCTTGTGAAATCAGCACAAACCTCAAGATAGTGAGAGATTCTAGTGAGAAACGGGGGGGGGGGGGGGGGGAAAAGAAGCCCGGGGGACGCCAGCTTGTCCAGAACGGCCTGTCTGTAAGAGGTGACCTCTGAGGGACCCCCTCCAGCGGCAGGTGCCCGGGTGCTGGTCACTCACTTTATTCTCTGTTCCTTCTTTTCAAGAGAAAGAAACGCTCCACGACATGATGCTGGCCACAGCCCACGGAGACGAGGTGAGAGGCCCGGACGTGCAGGGACGCGGCCGCGGAACCCCCAGCCGTGGTGCAGCCGAGGGAGCCGTAAGGGGGCCGCGCCATCGTCCAGCTGTCGGGGAGAACGCGGGCTTGACTCCTACCTCATCCCCTCTGCCGTTTATCTTGTTTAATGTTTATTTATTTACTTTCAAGAGCGAGAATGCATGAGAGCTTCAGTGGGGGAGGGAGAGAGAGAATCCCAAGCAGGCTCCGTGCTGTCAGCCCACAGCCCGACGTGGGGCTCGAACCCACGAACCGTGAGATCGTGACCTGAGCCCAAGTCAAGAGTGGGAGGTTTAACCGACTGAGCTACACAGGTGGACCCCCTATTTGCCATCTCAGTATCTGAGTGGAATACGGGGAGGGGGACAGACACCTCCCCGAGCGCAGACGGAACAGAGGTGTCGGTTCTTCTGACCTCGGAGAGGACGCCCCTCCCACGCACATCTGAGGAAAGCACCATGAAGGGGAAGATTGATAGATTTTCCTGGTTTACTACATAAAAATAAAAAATTTTATCCTTGCAGAAACACTATAAACAACATTTAAAAGCAAATGACAAATTTTACAAGGTGGGAAAAAAAGAGGTGAGCTGAGCTCAGGCAGGGCCCAGAGAGGCCTCCAGAAACAAAGGCGGGTTGGCTGCAGGGGGGAGGGGCCTCTGTGGGAGAGCACCAGTCCCTTCGCGGAGCCCAGGCCCCCCTGCAGACTGGCAACCTCCCTTCCTCAGGGCACTGGCTGGTCACTCAGCGGACTAATGAAGTGACTGAGGAATGGTAAAATCTCCGAATGGGGTCCCCAGGGTCATCCAACTCAGCACGCCCCCTCCGATGCCCTTACTCCCGCGCTGTGGCCGATGAGCTCAGAAATAAGCCTGAAACCCAAGATGTGTTTGTAGAACCTCTTCCTCCCGAACCCTGAGTCCCCACTCCGGTGCATGTGGGTGTTCATCAGAATCTCAACCCACGGCCCGTTCCTTCCGGGGGCGGCGCAGAGCAGGCCCACCAGGGTCCCTGGGTGCACCCTCTGGTCCTCCAGTCACGGCCACCTGCCCCAGGGCCGCAGCTGCCCCCGGGGGACTGACCCAGGCTCCAGGGTGGGCTTCCTGTGCCGCTGTCCACCCTCCGTGCACCCAGACCCATAACGGCGAGACACGACAGCACCTGCTAGAGGGGACGGACGGACGGATGCGCAGGGTGAAGACAGCGCCTGAGCTCTGCCGCTGTGGGGGCGCCCGGAGCCACGGAGTCAGTGGGGGCCGCGGGAGGCTGCCCAGAGGGTGGGGTCAGCTGAGCCTGAGGCGCAGAGGTCTGTGAATGCAGGGGTGACAGACAGGAACCGCCCCGAGGCGGTGGTCAAGGACTGAGTGATGTCGGGAAGTGGGGGGGCCAGCGGCCCTTGGGAGGAGGGGGCACGGGCATCTGCAGGGTCTTGGGAAGGGGTGGGGAGGGTCCCATCCCCGCCTCCCGGCTCATCCCCGGAGCAGGAGCCGCCCTCCGGGAGGGGCAGTGATGGAATGGTGGCTGCAGGGCTGCGGGGTAGGGGTGGGGGTGGTGCCACCAGTCTGGGGTCAGAGCGCCAGCCAGGCGGTGGGCACCCCCTCGCAGCCCTGTCCCCGCCCCCCTTGCTCAGCGCTCCCGGGACCTGGCAGGCTGTGCCACCGCACCATGCTGCCGCATGAATATAAATTCACTGCTCTTCCTAATAACTGGAAGTAAAAGTTTGTGTAAACCCAATTGTCGGAGCACTAATAATCCGATTTCTCTCCGCAGGGTCAGTCCTCTGGGCTCCATCTATAAAACAAATGTTTGTCATCCTCCGGTAAGCACTTCTTAGGGATAAATAAATAATCAAGGAACTAATCGAGTGCACACCTTGCCACACATTTATGTATTCTTTTCTTTGCACATCAATAACCCCATTGGAATTGCATTTATAAATTCAAATTATCTTCCCATATCTTTTTTCCCCACTGGCAAAGCCAGCGCAGAGGAGGGGGGACATGAACCGCGGTCCCCGTGGCCATGGGTCTCCGCACCAGAGGGACGTCTCCCTGCCTCGGGCCACCTGGACAGGAGCCCAGCGGGGAGGGAGCCCACACTGGGAAGACGCCTGCTGTGTCCCAGGACGGGCCACGAGGCTCCGCATCTTCTTAGGGTCCTGAGTTCATCTCCCAGGACGCAAAGGGTCCTGAAGTCAGGATGAGAGAGAGGGGCGCCTGGGTCGGGTGGGCGTCCGGCTTCGCCTCAGGTCGTGATCTTGTGGTTCTTGTGTTTGAGCTCTGCATCAGAGCCTGGAGCCTGCTTCCGATTCTGTGTCTCCTTCTCTTTCTGCCCCTCCTCAGCTCGTGCTCTCTCTCTCTCTCTCTCTCTCTCTCTCTCTCTCTCAAAAATGCCACTCAAGGGCTCTGGGCCCCGCACACCAGGTGGGCACTCCCCTCTGCCTGCACGTGGAGCACTTGGGGAGGACGTTCGAGGAGCACGTGGGGTCTCCAGGCAGGTGGTCGGGGAGGGACTTTCAGGAGGGACCAGAGCTGCCTTCCAAACAGTGAGATCTCCCTCCGTGTCTCCATCTCTGTCTCTCTCTGCATGTGTCTCTCCATGTCTCCATCTCTGTCTCTGCATGTGTCTCTCCATGTCTCTGTCTCTGTCTCTGGGGTGAGCACCCCGGGGTGGGCCTGGGGAGGGGCCCACACACCCACCAGCACCCTGGAGAAGGGCTTCCGCAAAGCACCTGCCAAGGTCAAGGTTTAGGGTGACACCGCCCAGCCCACAGGCGGATGGTAGGCTCGTGGGGGCCTCGGGCCAGAATCATCGGCTGAGCAGCTCCTGGAGCCCGAACACCGGAGGCTGTGACACGGTCTCTGCTGTCATCAGCCACTGAGCCACGTGGTGATCTGCAGCACGGCCGATGGGAGCCACAGGGAGCCACCGCTGCCTTCCGTGGCCCGGCGCTGGCAGGGGCGCGGGCCTGGCGGTGCCATCTGACTGAGGCGGGCGCCCAGGGCTCCCCGGCAGGATGCAGGACCAGAGGTGGCGTGGAGGGCCGGGGCCTCGGCACTGCACCCTGGACGGCGGGCGCCCAGACTCGGGGACGGCGGGCTAAGCGCCAGAGAGGAAGACGGGCAGGTTTTGAGGGAGCAGGGCGGAGGGGGGCCTGTTCTGGGGACAGGAGACGGCCACCAGCAGTCCGGGTCATGGCTGCAGAGGGTCAGGCACCCCGCGGTGGCCACATGGAGGGGGAGGAGCCACCACACCCGGCAGGGGAGGGGGACGCACGTGGACAGCTGGGATCGGGGCTTCGCGGGCTCATCCAGGGTCGCAGCCCCGGGGGTGAGAACCACGTCACCCTCGGGGTGACCGCGCTTGGGCCACAGAGAAGTCAGGACACCTGCCTGAGGCCACAGGGGTGGCACTTGGACCCAGGCACCCGCTCCAGGGCCCAGGCGGCCTCTAGATGAAATCACCCGAGGGACGGGCATCGCCGACACGCCGGCCTTCACGCCCCTCCACACACAGGGAACAGGCCTGCATGCCAGGGCCCCGGTAGTTCTGGACCCAAGAAAGGCAGGGAGCCTCATGACCCGACGTGCCCGTGAGACAGAGCCTGGCTGGGAGGGCTTGAGTCCCCTGGGCTCTGTCCCCGTGCCCGGGGCGCACCCAGCGGCCTGCTTCCTGCCTCTCCCCGTGGGCAGGGCCACGCTGACGCTCGGTGGCCGTCCGCCGTGACGGAGCTCCCAGGGCTGGGCCGCAGCGGGCATGCGCCTGGGCCGCTCTGCACCCAGGCCCTTCCTTTCCCGCACTGTGAGCTGGGGCTCAATGCAGTAAGTCCGCGAGGCCCTCCCAGAGGGATCCGCAGGGGACTGCTGCACAGTCGACAAATACAACGGGAGCCTGGGGAATGTCGACAGGGACAAGACGGGGTCCCTCATCCAAAGGGTCAGTAGATGAAGGTATAAGAGAGGTGCAGAGGATGCTGGGAGCACAAATCAAGACAGGCTAAATTCTGGCTAGAGTGTGAAGGTGCAGCGGGAAGGTTCAAGGGAAAAATCTCACGGAGGAGGGGGTGGCAAATACCCACACGCTGCAGGGAGCCTGGGAAGCCAGAGTCGTCAGGAGCAGAGGTCGGGGTACGTGCTGGCAGGTGCCAGTGTCCGGGCCTCGGGGACCTCAGGACGCCTCACGGGGAGACTGGGTGCGGCTGGGGCACTGACTGCCTCCACTGTCCTCACCCCCTCCCCCCTTCCGCTGATCCCCAACCCCAGCTTGCCGCTTCCGCAGGGCACCCAGCCCCAGGCACCCGGCCGGCCGCGGCTGCCCACACACCCCCCACGCGGAGCCCAGGGAAGGCGCTGGGGGTCGGACCCACTCTGAGCACCACTAGGAAAGGACCCAGAGCATCTTCGGTTTCCAGGGCCAGGCAGGGAGCCGGCAGGCCAAGGATTTCAGGTTTCATTGCAAGGCGTCCTCTGCAAACAAATAAGAAAGTAAATAAATAAATACCGCGGCAGCTCCCGCCAGCCGCTCCTGCCACCGCTCCCGCCACCGCTCCCGCAGGCTGGAATTGATTATTTTCTGTGCCCCGCGCCCGGTGTCCGTGCTTACTGAGGCGCGTGTGTCTGTGACAGCGGGTTTTTAAACTCGTCCGTGCGCCTGGCACTCTCCGGAAGCAGCTTCCTTCCCTTTGAACGCCAGGCTCTCGCGGCAGGGGTCCGCTGGGCCTTTTTATGAGCTGCGGAGGTATTTTTCATCCCTGAAATGAGAGCCTGGCCTGCAAGTCTCCACGAGCTGCCAAGGCTGTTGGCAGAGCGCACTCCAGGGCCGAATGTGCTCTCCTGGGGACGTCCTGGCGCCCGTGCCTCTGGCGGGGGCCGCGGGGGCCGAACGCCAACCCCAGTGCGTGCAGGGCGGGGAAGCAGGGCAGCGCGAGCCCTCCCAGGAGGCCCTGGGCCTTGCCGACCTCCCCCCCTCCGGCAGCACCCTCACCCCTGCAGAGGCACCCTGAAAGGCATTCACAGTCAAGGTCAAGAAATCCTGGTTAATTTGGGACACAGAAATTCTAACAAATTGAGGACAGGGACAGGCACCGGAGGCCCGACTCTAATACAGCAGCAGCGAGTCCTGGTAAGGGCCCCTGGGGTGGACGCCGCGCATGACAGTGCACGTGGGTCCTTCAGTCTCGTCCATCCACAGCCCTGAGACAGGAGTCCTGTCGGGGCACCCGGGGCGGGGAGGAGCTCAGCCGGGTGAGTGTCCCACTTGGGCTCAGGTCATGATCTCGTGGTTCATGAGTTCAAGCCCCACCTCGGGCTCCCTGCTGTCAGCCTGTCATCGCAGAGCCCACCTCGGGCCATCTGTCCCCCCTCTCTGCCCCTCTCCTGCTTACCTCTCCCCAAAATAAATAAATATTAAAGAAAAAAAGAAATGGGTCCCGGTTGCCAGTCTTACCAGGGGTGGCACCAGACTCAGCGGGGGCAGCCTGCCGTGTCCCAGCAAGGAGAGCCCGAGACGGGCATGTCCGCCGGCCCAGCCGCACTCACTGGTGTCTCCGCTCTCCGCCTCCCCCAGCCCCACTCCATCCCTTCGTGAAACAGCTGCCTGAGCTCAGAGACACTCACCTGGAGCCCAGAGACACACAGCAGGGGGGTCGGTGGGAGAAGACCCCAGCCACCTGCCGTCCGCCCGGCTGCTTCTCCAGCTCCCAGGGCCAGCCGGCTGCGTGCAGAGGGCCTGCAGGCATCAGCTCAACACCACCGCCAGCCACTAGCATGGCCGCGCCTGGTACGCGGGGCAGAGACGAGCCATCATGGCCGAGCGACCAGGAACCAGAAGATGCGGCACTTGTAAGAATAGTTTACGAGTTCAACAGAAAGAAAACTCCAGCCTGCCACTCTGGGGTGCGGAGCCACAGCCGTTTGCCGTGTAAATCAGTATTGAGCGCGCCTGTGATGGAAAGTGTACAAGATGGACATAATTAAAAACAATTGATTCAATATTTTTTTACAAACCTCAGGGTGAGAATATAAACCCGTCGTGATGGAGAAACACCAGCCCTGGTGTGGCCTGAGCTAACGTGATCTGTGTAAGCACACAGCCACCGTCAGACCGCAAGTGACAGCCTCTGGCGGGGGTCACCCTTGCACACACATCCCCCAACGGGAGTGATCTCACACTCACACACTCACGGGAGTGACCTCACACACGCACACACGGGAGTGATCTCACACACACACAGGAGTGATCTCACACTCACACACGGGAGTGATCTCCCACACACACCACGGGAGTGATCTCACACTCACACACACACAGGAGTGATCTCACACTCACACACACACACGGGAGCGATCACACACAAGGTAAGTGATCACACACACGACGCAGGGACACTAACAATAGTGTCCCGCAGACAACGTGATGGACACACACCTGCCCGGCGGACACGCTCGCGTCTGGTGAGGTGCTGGAGACTGAGGCAGACACACCCTGCGCCCCACGAGGCTCCGCCCGGAGGAGGCCGCACCCCCACCCCCACTCGAGGAAGGGGCGGCCCTGCTGCTGGACGGAGAGGGGCCGCTGCCCCGAGGGCAAGGGCGGCTGGCTCTGCAGGCGGGAGACCGGCCGCTGCTCGCAGGCCCCACACGCGCGGGCCAGCAGGTGCACACGCAGGCGGCGCCGACCACTCCCGACGGTCCTGCCTGGACGCGGCATGAGCGGGGAGGGGCCCAGGGCCGCCGCCGCTGGACCCGACAAGCCCGCCTCCCGCCCAGCGTTCCCTGGAAAGGCCACTGCAGAGCCAGGTGGGCAGGGGACAGGCCCCGCGCGGCAAAGTGACTCGTTGATTTATGGAGGCCATTAGGAAGGAGGCGCTGGAGAATCCGGGAGGAAACACAAAGACAACCCTTCCTGCTGGAAACGGCCGCGCTCCCGGCCCAGGTGCCGGTGAAGGGCCCGCGACCACACTCCCTGCGGGGGGAGGGGTCATGCCTCATCCTCGGCAGTAGCGGTGGCACCAGTGCCCCCCCATGGCCCCCGCCGCGGTCCCCACCTGGGCCAATTCCAAGCTGCCAACGTGATCTCTCCTGACCAGGAATACTCCCGGTCACTCAAGCACCGGCCCTGGGGAGCGGCGCCGCCCCCGGGCCGCCCTGCCCCTGCTCTGGCCAGTGGGCATTTGCGGTGCCGTTAATGGAAACCCCAAGCAGGCCTCTGGGGGTGGGGCGGGGCCACTGCGCTCTGTTTGCCGCAGGACCACAGGGGCTTGAGCCTCACGGTGCCCAGTTCAGCGTCAGACTCAACCGCTGGCTCATCAAACACAAGCGGAGCACCTGACCTGCTCCAGGTCCCTGTGTGCCCAGAAAGCTATGCCGTCCGCTGAGCCCCCGCTGGCCAGGCAGCCACAGAGGCCGGGAGCACCCTCCCGGCAGAGGATTCGGGCAGAAGAAAGTGTGCAGTGGATGTTGCACACCCTGTGGTTTGAGAAGGTGGCCAGGAGCTGTTCCAGGGATGCGGGCTCAGCTCTCTGACTGTGACAGGCAGGCCCCGAGGGGCAGAGCACAGCGGTGGGAGAACCCGCAGACTCAGGCCTGCCTGAGGCCTGCTGGGTGCCGCGCACAGCACTGTGCAGTTACAGGCATCATCTCGTGTGCCCTCGAGGTCCAGTGAGGCGCGTCTGGTCCCTGGAGAAGACCCAGGAGACCAGGGTCCAAGAGCCCACAGGGGCCAGAGGCAGCCTGGGAAGACGGAGGACCCATAGCATCATGTAGGACCACCAAGGCCTCTGCCGAGCTCCAGACAGACGTACCCACAAATGTCACTGTGGGTGAGCTTGTCCCCTGACCCGCAGGTCCCCCTCCCTGCCAGCTGCCAGGCTCCTCTCAAGGACACTTACAGGACCTGGCATTCGGGGGCAGAGACGTGACTGCTGGGGACGCATGGGGGACCGGCTGAGCCGTAACTGCACAGTAGTAACAGGCAAGAGAGAGAGGGGAACATGCCCAGATTTTCCAAAATGCGCCTGAGTCTCCATGGCTCGGCGAGGCGGGCGGCAGAGCGGTGGGAGGAGGGGCAGCTTCTCCCCCCACCGGGCATCGCAGCCTCACATCTTCTCCTCAGACGTCACGTGCCTCCTCTGTGACCGTCTCTCCTGGAGCGGCGTCTGCCATTCACTTTCGGGGACGTGTTCTTTTCCGTCTCACTCACCTGCCGAGGGCCGTGCAGGGCCAGCCCCGACGAGCCTTGCCACTTACATCCACTTTTCGTCTCTGCACTTTTAATCTCTGCATCCGTCCAAGAAGCAAGAGCCACGCGAGGGCGAGAGGGTGCCCTGGGCAGGGCCCACGGAAACCGCGGGCCCTGCAGGAGCAGGACCACGGGGCGCCCGGCCCCACCTGGACCAGCGCAGGGGGAGGCCCGGCTGCGCCGGGACTCGGGCTCCAGCGGCCACAGCTCAGAGCCTCACAAGCCGTGCGGCCGAGCAGAGGGCCGTCTGTCCATGGGTCACAGGGATGGCGGCCAGGCCCTCTTACGGCCCCGTGGGCAGCAGCGCTGCCTCGTGGAAGGTCTGCGCTCCTGGCGGGATGTGTGGGCGGGGTCCGAGTCCCCAGTAACGGCCAGCGGCCCTAGTCTTGGCTCCTGCAGAGCTAATGTCCCCATCACGTGTGGTCACAAATCCCCCCCTTCCCGGTTCGGACAGGGTTCTGGGCCGGCAACACCTCCACCCTTGCTCAGCCCGTCTCAGAAGGGGTAAGAGGAGGAGAGCAGAAAGCACGCCAGGGACAAGACGAGGTGAGGCAGGCACTGAGGCAAAGTGAGGGGGAGGAGGGGGCGGCTTTGTCTGACGCGCCCCTGGGGGTCCGGAGGGCTTCCTGGAGGAGGAGAGGGTCTTCCCCCTCTTCTTTGTTTCAACACTTCAGCACTCTGATGCCCACAAGGAGAGTGCAAGCTGGCACCCGCCACAGAGGGGTGACCGAGGGGACCAGCAAGGGTCACGCCCGCCTGGATCTGAACACCCCCGCAGACTGGAGGAGTGGCCATGTCCGCAGGGGCATCTGGTGCGAGTCTGTCTCCAGAGCCCAGACGCCGGGCTCTGAGATGCAGAAGTGGATGGCGGCGTGGGGTCGGGGCGGGCGGGGGTCTCCCGGTGCCCCTGCCCCTCGGGCGCAGCAGGGGGCACGCTGGAGGGGGCGACGGCTCACCGCCCCAGAAGCAGCGAGGCATCTCACGACGGGTTTAGACTCGAGATGACAGGACAGAGAGGTCCCTGAAGTCCTTCCGCGTCGTCACTGAAGTTTATCGACTTGTGTTGGGACTTGCCGGGGTTCTGCTTCGAGGTTGGAGGAAGGCAGATGCTCATTCCCCTTTGCTTGTCCCTAATTGTCCCGCCGAGTGTTTCAGTTTACAAGCCAAGTTAATAAACGGTGCGGATGCCCAGTGACTTCTCGGTCCTGCCTTCCCAGGACAGGAGCTCCGCCGATTCTGGAAGCCCAGCGCCCCCATCTCCCACGGCGCCCCCTGAGAGCCCCTGGAGGGGGACACCCAGTGGCCGCTACCTGGATCCTCAAAGGCTGGATTCAGTAAAATGAATAAGACACAAATAGGCTAGTTTAAGAATGAGAATAAGGGAAACATGGCTCAAAATGTATCAATAATTGGTAGAGCACTTGACTGCAAGATGTATGAATAACAATAAAAAAAAACAACGTTAAGACTCGGCCAGGCCCCAGTCACATGCTCCACAGCACTGAAAACAACCCTGGGGAGAGAAGGTATTCTAGCCCCGCCCCCAGCAGGAAGTGATGTCACTGCCCTTGGTCACAGAGCTCCCAGGGGTCAGGCTGACATGGAGACTGGACCCGCCCAGAACCAGCTTCCCCCCTCAGAGCTGAGGACCACTTGCCCAGAAGCCTCCACTACTGAGGTTCTGGTGGGGGGGGGGCACTGAGTCGGAGCTGGTCCAGAAAGTTCCAGGGGCATCTGGAAACCATCCGGCTTCTCCTCTGGAACTCGACCTAGAAGTCACTCCTTTTCTCTCCATGCTGCCCGTTGGGGGAACTCGCTAATTCTGGAAAGAGAATCTGCAT
>PJEM01019161.1:0-16692 GCA_004023845.1 Helogale parvula
CCTCAGCGGGGACCGTTACCTTTTGTCTGGGGTTTTGTGTTGGGTGGATTACAGGCACCCTGACATGAGGGATGACATCTCACTGTGGCTTTGATCTGCATTTCGCTGATGATTAGTGACAGTGAACACCTTCTCCTCATGCTCATTGTTTTGTTTTGTTTTGTTTTTAATCTTTCCTGGGTGCTCACTAGTATTTTCATTAGAACTTTTGCATATGAGTTTATAAATGAAACTAGTGCACTTTTTTTAATGCTTTTTAAAATTTATTTTGAGAGACAGAGAGAGAGAGTGCAAGCAGGGGAAGGGGAGAGAGAGAGGGAGACACAGAATCTGAAGCAGGCTCCAGGCTCCGAGCTGTCAGCGCAGAGCCCGACGCAGGGTTCGAACCCACGAAGTGTGAGATCATGACCTGAGCCGAAGCCGGAAGCTTAACTGACTGAACCACCTGGGGAACCCTGAAATTAGTGCATTCATGTGCATTTTAGCGGCCAAACATGTACATTCGTGCTGAATGAGTATCCAGGAGTGGGTTTTCCTCTGCTCAACTTTATTAAATAAAACCAATTTTCCAAACAAAGCGTCACTATATCATCTCCACCCGCCAAGCCTGAGCGTCCCATTGCTGCATAGCACACCAATCAGCGCGGTCGCCTTCCGCTTTAGCTGGAACCCTCCACCTGGAGGGTTTGGGTTTTTTTAGAGAGATTTTATTTTCAAGTAATCTCTACACCCAACATGGGGCTTGAACTCACAACCTCAAGAGTCACAAGCTTCACCGACAGAGCCAGCCGGGTGGCCCCAACCCCTTGTAGTTTTAAATCTCATTTTCCTGATGGTTAATAGGGTTCAGCACTGCTTCGTGTTTACTGTCCATTTACATATTGTTTTGTGTGAAGTATTGGGTCACATCTTTGGGCCCTTTTTTAATTGGGCTGCCTTTTTCTTTTTGATTTATAGTAATTCTTTATATAATCTGGAAGCAAGCCCTTTGTCAATTATATTTTTGCAAATATTCTCTCTTGATCTGTGGGTCACCTTTTCATTCTCTGAACCGGTATCTTTTGAAAAACAGAAGATCTTACTTTTAATATACTCTAAGAATAATATTGAATTTAATAACAAATTTAAGGGGCGCCTGAGTGGCTCAGTCAGTTGGGCGTCCGCCTTTGCCTCAGGTCATGATCTCATGGTTTCTGAGTTCGAGCCCTGCGTCAGGCTCTGAGCTGACAGCCTGGAGCCTGTTTCCGATTCTGTGTCTCCCTCTCTCTGCCCCTCCCCGGCTCATGATCTGTCTCTCTCTGTCTCAAAAATAAACAAAAAAAAATTTTAATAGTAATAATAAATTTAATATCTTCCTTTACATTTATAGTATTTTCTGTGTTCTGTTTTTAAAAATCTTTGCTTATCCTAACATAAATATTCTCCTACAAGAATATACATCTTCTCTTTCTAGAAGCTTTATTGCTTTACCTTCACTTTTATATTTACAACCTACCTGAATTATAGCCCATCCCAGCACTAATACCACATTGTCTGAATTTCTGTAGCCTGAGGATAAGTCTTACTATCTGGAAGGCTAACTCTCCATTTTGTTTTTCTTCTTGAAGATTGTCCAAGCTATTTTTTTATATATTTATTTTTGAGAGACAGAAAGAGAGAGAACATGAGCAGGAGAGGGGCAGACAGAGTGGGAGACACAGAACCGGAAGCAGACTCCAGGCCAGACATGAGGATTGAGCCCACGAGCTGTGAGATCATGACCTGAGCCTAAGTCGGACACACTTAACCGACTGAGCCACCCAGGCGTCCCTCTCCAGGCTATTTTGGGTCATTTGCATTTCTGTGTATTTTTTGAATCGGTATCACCCACCCATGCTCACATCCACACATACACACACACATACACACCCTGATGAGATTACACTGAATCCATAGATCAATAGATACTGGTGTAGAATTAATGTTTTCACAATATTAAGTTTTCCAATCCATGATCATAGCGTATCCTTTTTTTACTTAGACTTTACTTAATTGTTTTAATATTGTCTTAAACTTCTGTGTGTAGAATTCTTGCACTACTTTCCTTAGATTTAGTCACAAGTACTTGATGTTTTTTGATGTTCTCGTAAATGGCATAGTTTTCAAACGTCTTTTTTTAGAGATGTTGAGACATGGAAATGTCGCATGGAAAAATAGAGATGTTGAGACACGGAAATGTCGCTGATTTTATATCCAGTGATCTTGTTAAATTCCTTTATTAATTCTAGGCACCTGGGTGGTTCAGTCCGTTAAGCGTCCGACTTTGCCTCAGACCATGACCTCACGGTTTGTGAGTTCAAGCCCCACATCAGGCTCTGTGCTGACAGCTCAGAGCCTGGTCCCTGCTTCTGATTCTGTCTCCCTCTCTCTCTGCCCCTCTCCATGCTCATGCTCTGTCCCTTTCTGTCTCTCAATAATAAATAAACACTAAAAAAATAAAATAAAATAAATCTATATATAGGATCTTTTAGTTTTCTACCTGCACAATAATGTAACCTAAGTAATGAATTTTATTTCTTCTTTTTCAATTCTTTTGGTTCTTTCTTTTATTTTATTATACTGGCTAGGACCTCAGTGCAATATTAATAAGAAGTAGCGATAGCAATCCCAATTTCATTTACCCATATTTAAGTTTGATGTTTTAGATATTTTGTTGATATTCTTGTGCAGATTAAGAATACTCCATTTCTAGGGGTGCCTGGGTACCTCAGTAGGTTAAGCATCTGACTTCACCTCAGATCTTGCAGTTCATTAGTTCGAACCTGACATCAGGCTCCAAGCCTGCTTAGGATTCTCTCTCTCCCCCTCTCTCTCTGCCCCTTCCCCACTTGTGCTTTCTCTCTCAAAATAAATAAACAAACTTAAAAAAAGAATACTCTATTTCTAGATCGCTGCAAGTTTTTATCATTAAAAAATGCTGAATCTATTAAATGCTTCCTCTGTATCTTTGAGATGTTTTTCTTCCTTTATTATACTCATGTAATGAATTATAATAATTTATTTTCAATGTTAAACCAAATTCTCACTAAAGGGCAAATGCACAAAACAATAATCATATGTTTGTTTTTTTATTTTTTTAATGCTTTAATTTTATTTTTGAGAGAGAGAGAGACAGTGTGAGCAGGGGAGGGTCAGAGAGAGAGGGAGACACATGATCTGAAGACAGGCTCCAGGTTCTGAGCTAGCTGTCAGCAGAGAGCCCCAAGTGGAGCTTGAACCCTCAGACGGTGAGATCATGACCTGAGCCAAAGCCAGACGCTTAACTGACTGAGCCACCCAGGCGCCCCCCTTTTTTTTTTTAATGCTTTTAATAATCATATGTTAAAGAGAACACAACAAACAAAAATGCAATCTGTGACAATAACAATATAGAGAGGGAGGGACAAAGAAGTGTAGGGCAAAGTATTTTTATACTATTGAAAGTAAGTATTATTAAAACCAGGTTGCTATGAGGTTAAAATGTTAATTGTAATCCCCAAGATAATCACTAAGAGAATTACATTTTTAAGAAAAGAAACAGAAAGAAAGAAAGGAAGGAAGGAAGAAGGAAGGGGAAAATAAGGGAAATCAAACTGGTACGCTACAAAAAATTAAAACTCAGAAAAAGAGGAAACAAGAAAAAAAATATGAGACATACAGAAAACAAGGAAATCCTTTCATATCAGTAAATGCTTTAAATGTAAATGGATTACACTTTTCTATTAAAAGGCAGAGTTTGGCACATTTGCAAAAAAGAAGAAGAAAAAAACAACCAAAGTCCACCTGTCAAAAGGAAACTCCATTTAGATGCAGAAACATACAAAGGTTAAAAGTCAAAGGATGGGAAAATATATTTCATCCAAATTGTTCTGAAGGAGAGCTGGGGAGGCCTATGTTATTGTCAAACAAAATAGACCTCAAATCAAAAAGATCACAAGACACAAAGAAGGACGTTATATATTGGTAAAGGTTCAAAACAGCAAAACAATATAACAATAATTTAAAAAGGAGATATAAAATATACAAAGCAAATTTTGAAAGAATTGAAGCAAGACTAGACGGCTTGGCAATGACACTCGGAGACTTTGACGCACCACTCAACAATGACTATAACACGCAGATGGAAAATCAACAAAGAAATAGAAGATTTAATGCAATAAACCAATTAGACATCACACATATAAAGAGCACTTGGCCTAACACTAAGAGAATACACATCTTTCTCAAGTGCACATGGAACATTATTTAGGATGAACCATGTTATACCACAGAACAAATCGTAATAAACTTTAAAGGATTGAAACCATGTATTTTTTGAATGAAACTAGAATTGAATAACAGAAGACAAACTGGAAATTTCACAAATATGTAGAAATTCAGCAATACAATTTTAAACAACCAATGTGTCAAAGAAGAAATCATAAGAGAAGTTAGAAAATATCTTAAACTAAATGAAAATTAAAGGACAATATGCCAAAATATATAGAATGCAGCAAAAACAGTACTATGAGGGAAATTCATAGATGCAAATGTATCCATTAAAAGAAAAGATCTCAGGTCAATAACTTCACTGCATACCTTAAGAAATTAGAAAAAGAAAGACAAATTACAACCACCTATCAGAAGAAAGGTAATAATAAAGGTTAGAACACACACAAGTAGAATAGAGAAAAGAAAAACAACAGAGAATCAATAAAACTAAACTTGATTATTTGAAAAGATCAGTAAAATTGACAAACATTTAACTAGATTCATGAGAGAAAGAGAAGGAGAGAGAGTGAGTGAGAGAGAGAGAGAGAGAGAAAGAGAGAGAGAGGGAAGACTCAAATCACCAAAATCAGAAATGAATGTGGGGTCATTACTACTGATTTTACAAAAATAAAAGAAATTCTACCAAATATTTAATGAAGAATAAACACCAATCTCTCTCAAATTCTTCCAAAATAAAAATTGAAAAGGAGAGAACACTTCCTAACTAATTCTGAGAACAGCTTTACCCTGCTTCCAAAACCAATGGCATCACAAGAAAAGAAAACTACTACTACTACTATCCCTATGAACATAGATGTGAAAACCCACATCTGATATCATCCTCAATAACAAAAGATGAAGAATAAGACAGGGATGCCTACTTGTGCCAGTTCTATTCAACATGGCACTGGAAGTTCTAGCCAGAGCAATTAGGCAAGAAAAGACAAAAGACCACAGACTCAAAACTTTGAAACCAGAATGTGCCCTCTGTTAAGAGCCACGGTGCATTGCAGGAAGAAAGGAGAAGCCTGCCCTCTCACCAGGAATCTGACGAGATTCCTGTTAGCAACTATAAAAGTGTAAATTTGCATCTCCCCAGGGCAGGATTCACAACAAAATTAGTTTCTCCATAACCAGCAGAATTTCATGTTACATGTCTCAAAGATTTCAGCTAATGAAGGGCTTATTAATATTTTTCTTCTTTGATATAACTTCATGACCTGTTTTTGGATCTTCAGTATTACAAATCCCTTCGTTTTTCAGAATGAATACTGAATCTCTTCCTCTCCTCACAACTCCTGAGAAACTCACACATGAGTTTTTTAATCAAAACTAGAAGCTGTTTATTCCTAGGAACTCAATGTTCCCCCTCAGCATTATTTTTCAGATTTGCTTTGGGACCCATAGGGACAGGTGAGGCTTATACTCACAAGTCAGCCTCAAAGCCTAATACACTTGACGAAGATTGAAACATAATATGTTGTGAGGAGAGGAAGAGATTCAGTATTCATTCTGAAAAACGAAGGGGTTTGTAATACTGAAGATCCAAAAACAGGTCATGAAGTTATATCAAAGAAGAAAAATATTAATAAGCCCTTCGTTAGCTGAAATCTTTGAGACATGTAACATGAAATTCTGCTAGTTATAGAGAAACTAATTTTGTTGTGAATCTTGCCCTGGGGAGATGCAAATTTACACTTTTATAGCTGCTAATGATTGTGCTATAAATATGCCTTTTCCAGGATTGCTCCTTATATTGTTTCATAGGGCCACCATAACCAAGGACCACAAACTCGGTGGCTTAAAACAACAGATTTATTCTCTCACAGTTATAGAATCCAGAAGTCCAAGACCCAAGTCTGAGCAGGGCCATGATACCTATGAAGACTGTAGGGAAGATCTTTCCTAGTTTCTTCCAGCTTCCCGTGGCCATCCTAGGTTTTTCTTTGACTTGTAGATGCCTCACTTCAATCTCTGGTTTCCTTCATATGTGTATATGTCTATATTTTGGGAAAACTCAGTTTTCCTCCTCCTATGTTTCTCCTTTACTCTTACCCTGCTACCACACTCATGGCACTTCCAAAGCAATTCTCAGATACCAGCTGGGTCTCCTGCAATCCTACTAAATTCTGACACTATCTACCTGAAGATAGCATCCTGCAAGACTATCCCCAACTTCAGATGCCAATCTGACCTACTGGTTATAGACCAGAGGTTCCAGTGACCTCCTCTCCTTGGGTTTCATTAAAATTTGCTAGAGTGACTGACATAATGCAAAGAAATATTTTACTTCCTAGGCTACTGCTTTACTATAAAAGACTGTAACTCTGGAACAGCCAGATGGAAGAGATCCACAGGATTAGATGTGCGGAAGGGGTGTGGAGGCTTTTATCTGAGTGCACCACACCCCCAAGTCCACAGACAATCCATTAGAAAATGAGTAAAAGACTAGAACAGACATTTTACTGAAAATGATATCCAAATGGTCTATAAACATCTGAAAACGTGTCCAGCTTCACTGAGCATCAGGAAAGGACAATGTAAAAACAAAATTAGGGGCGCCCGGGTGACTCAGGTGATCTGACTTCACCTCAGGTCATGATCTCGTGGTCTATGAGTTCAAGCCTTGCATCAGGTTCTGTGCTGACAGCTCAAGCCTGGAACCTGCTTGGGATTCTGTGTCTCTGTCTTTCTCTGTCTCTCCCTCACTCGTGCTCTATCTCTCTCTGTCTCAAAAACAAATAAACGTTAAAAAAAATGTTTAACACATTAAGAGAGCACAATTCATCTTATTACTGGACATTTGTGTCGTTTAACAGATGTCTTCCCACATCCCCACCCTCTTTCTGGCAACCCCCATTTTAATGTCTGTTTCTACAAGTATGACTATTTTAGGTACTTCATATAAGTGGAATCATGAAGTATTTCTGTTTCTCTGTCTGACTTGTTTCACTTAGCATCATGACTTAATGGACGGTCCATGTGGTCACAAATGTCAGGATGGCTTCTCTTTGATGACTGAAAAATAATTCCATAATATTTACATAATATACCTTCTTTATTCATTCATCTGAAGATGAAACTTAGATTGTTTCCATGTCCTGGATATTATGAATATTGCTTCAATAAAAGCGTTTTAATGGCAAAAAAAAAAATCCATCTCCATCCTTAGCAGAAACAGATTGGCACATTCAAGCTAGGCTACGATTTGACCCTAGTGTTGACCCGGTGGCCAGGAGAGAAGGTAGGGTAGGTTCTTGGGGGGGAAGGGGACATATTAAGAGAGGGTGCCCTGCAAGACAGCAGCCTTATTCAAGACTTTTGCATAATCTTCCAACAACAGGGATGGGACCACTCTTGTGGGTCCAGAGGCTCAGGAAAATGTGAAGTTTGATTTGCAACTGCACCTGCCTGGGGACTTGAAAGTCTCAGTGTCCTACTCATTCTCCATCAGGATGCTGACTTTGATATTGGAAACTTGCTTCAATAGCAAAAGCAATCTTCGCTGAAATTCTGCAACCCTTTCCACTGTGTTGTGAGTTTCATGCCCAGCTCTGCCTGACCTTCGCTGCAGGTGAGGACCTTTCCCAAAGCTGCCAAGGAGGCCCCCAGACTCTTGCCCTGCACCATGAACTGGCCATTAATATATCTGAGCCTGTTCTCTCTCTTCAAAGAATCGGCGTTACTAGCAGTAGCTACACAATTCCACAGTCTTTTTTAGTTATTTTTCCCCCTAACTCTCAAATACCAGAGATATGGCAGGAACTACTGCATCTCCTTCCTCCTGTATCACATCTCAGTGGGTCACTAGTGAGAGGATTAACACACCGCCTGAGGCTGGGAGTGGGGGAGGGGCTCAGCAATGCCATCATCACCAGTGATGGAATTCTCCTCCACATCTGATCAGTGGGGTACCCATTTAGAGTCCTTCTTTAGAATTACATTTGGCATCCAATGTTTTGCTTGAGCACACTAAAATCATATCCTGAGGTGAGAATTTTTGTGCATATGGTTTACGGAGGGAGGGCTCTCAGGAAAAACCTGGGGAAGAGTGAAGGAAGCAAAACAGGGCAGGGGGAGAAGCTGGCCATAGAGATGTGATTACAAGAGAAGGAACTCTGCCTCAGCCTGGAGCACGGCAAACCCCCCAAGACTTCCCCACCCAGAGACACAGGAGGTGTGGGCTAGTATATCCTTAAATATTTGGGTCTTTGGCCAAGATCTACCGCCAAGGTGGGGTGAAAACAACTTTCATAACATCCTTAAGCAAAGTAACATCTGTCACACAAGGTCAGTCTGTTGGAGGAAAAAAATACAAGGGTGTCTTTAGCAGCTGGAGACTGGGTGTCTGTAAGAGTTACCTTAAGATGGCAACCGAGCGGCCATTTTGCTGTGGGTCCAAGAAGAACTCCCTGCACCGACAACCCCCACCCTCCACCCGCAGACCTGGAATGTCACGCCCAGTTTGAAAACAGCCAATCATGAAGCTCCAGCTTCCCCCACCCCAACAAAGGAAGCAACCTATCCCATCCCGCCATGGCCCTAAAATGCCCTTATTTGGTAATCTGCCCTCCCAAGACCAAACCCGGAAGTCTTTCACCCATAAAATACCTCTCCCCTCCCATACTGGGCGAGACTTCCCTGACTCCCCACTCCCAGAATCAGGGAACCTTGCCCAGGAATCACAGATCCCAATAAAGGCTCTCTTGGCTCCATAACTTGGTCTCTTTCTTTCCTCTGTCTCTGCCTCCATCTACTAAATCTTACAGTGTCATGGTCCAGCCAAAGGGGTGTGAGTAGGGCGCCCACAGCACTTGATGCCCATTGTCTAAAACCTACTGGAACATAAATTCCATAGAACAGAAACTTTGTTTTCTTCACCATTGTATCCCCAGTGCCTGTAACAGCGCCTGGCACAGAGTAAGTGCTTATTAAATAGTTATTGACTGAATATTCCCTAAGACAAGATCCATCATGGGGCACCTGGGTGGCTCTGTCGGTTGAGTGTCGGACTTCAGCTCAGGTCATGATCTCACATTTCGTGGGTTCAAGGCCTGCGTTAGGCTCTGTGCTGACAGCTCAGAGCCTAAAGCCTGCTTTGGATTCTGTGTCTCCCTCTCTCTCTGCCCCTCTCCAACTCATGCTTTGTCTCTGTCTCTCAAAAATAAATAAACATTAAAACAAATTTAAAAAAAAAGATCCATCAGGCATGTCCTGACTCAGAGGGACTCTTCCTTACTCTCCATTCCTTGGCCTAAGAAGTGGTAAACAAATTAGTGACACTAAAAGCTTAGTGACACTAAAAGCATGAACCATGAAAGAGAGATCCAGTGGAATTTACACAAATTAAAAACATTTGCTCTTTAAGTACACAGGTAAGAAAATGAAGGGGGGTAACCACCACAGAAAGGAAGAAAATATTTACATGTTTCATGCCATGCATCTAGAAAGGAATGTGTACCCACCACATATCAAGAATTGTTATAACTCAATAATTAGAAGACAAAACCTCAGCCCCCCCAAAGAAAAATTGCCAAAAATTTGGACAGCTATGTCTTAAGGAAGATATACAGATGGCAAATGGTCATATGAAAAGATGGACAATATCACCAGACATCAAGGAAGTGCAAACTTAAGTGACACAAACTGCCATTAGAATGGCTGAAACATGACCAACAAGACCAAGCACTGTTACTGGAACTCAACATGAGATGGTCACCTAGGAAAACCCTGGACAGTTCCTTACAAACTTGAACATCCTCCTGCCATATGATCTGCCATCCCGTTCCTAGGAATTTACCCAATTATTAAATTGTTCCATGAAATTATTCCATGCCCACATAAAGACCCACACACAAGGCTCATAGCATCATTAACCATAATAGCCTCAAACGGAAAACAACACAAATGCCCATCAGCTGATGAAGGCACAAATAAATGGAATGCTACTCAGCAATAAAAGGTTGCAGAATATTAATACACATAACATTATGGATGAATCAAAACCATTATGCTAAGAGAAATACGTCAAGCACAAGAGTACGTACTGTGGGATTCCATTTATATGAAATTCTACAAAAGGCAAAGTCGGGGTGACAGAAAGTAGACGGGTATTTGTCTAGGGATGGATTGGAAAGAGCAAAAACAAAAGGGTCACGGGGTAGCTTTCTAGAGCAACAGAAGTGTTCTAGATCTCAACTGTGGTCTTGTTCTATGACCTTCTGCATTTGATAAAACTCATCACACTGTACACTTAAAATGGATGAATTTGATTGTATATCAATTATGCCTCCATTAAAAATAAACCTTCTTAAATACTGAGAACAAACTGAGGGTTGATGGGGGTGGGGGCCAGGGGGACATGGGTAATGGGGTGGAGGAGGGCACTTGTTGGGATGAGCACTGGGTGTTATATGGAAACCAACTTGACAATAAATTAGTAAAAAAGTACATTAAAAATATATAAAAATAAATAAATAAATGAAAATAAACCTCCACACTGATGGTGGCAGTAACAAAAAGCCTGAGTCTGGGTCTGGTCCTGATGACTTCACTGAGTGCCTAGACCAAGTCAGCGAACATACATTTCCAAAACATCTTATTCTCCCAGAAAAGTACTTTTCACAACAAAGGTAATCACAGGTTGGTCAACTTTCCATTCCCTTGTCACTGAAAAACGATCTTCAAAGCAAGAGAGTGCCCCCCCCCACCCCCCACCCCCCCGCCATGCCACAGCTCTTCTGCTGATCACATCTCAATCACACAGATGGTGTAATCACTTGTTCAGATTCTTCCAGAAACTGGAGGTGGGGGGTGGAGGGTATGCAGTTCAGCTTTTCACAGATCAGAACACTGAACATGAGACTAGGTCAAGTTGTGACTGGCAAGGTGATGAACCTGGAGGACTTGTGCTAAGTGAAGTGAGCCAGATGCATTTCAATAATGAGGTAAGTTAAGTTCTGGGGAATCTAATGTGTAATATGATTAATCTAATGACTAGCACTGTGCTGCATGCTCAGAGTTTCCTAAGGGAATAGATCTTGGTAACTGTGAGGTGATAGACGTGTTCATTAACTTGAGGGTGGTGATCATTTCACAGTGTCAACTTGTATTCACTCATTGTGTTGTACAACTTTTTTTTTAAATCACATCGTACAACCAAAATGAACACAATTTATAGCTGTCAATCATACCTCAGTAAAGCTGGAAAAATTTTTAAATGTTTAAAAACCACATTCGTTTGTTGTTCAGGTTTGAGCTTTGGCTTTCTGGTAGACCTGCCTGAAGAAATGCGCCCCAACCATACCCCCATCGCCGCATATATGCGTCAAGTCATGGAGTCTCCTACTTCCCACTTTCTTGAGTCTGGGTTGATCTGATTTGCTTTCACCAAAAGAATGCAACGGAAGGGACACAGTGACACTTCCTGGCTGAGGTCCTGTATAGCAGTTGCCAGTGTTGCCTCCTGAGAGTCCAGCCGCGGCGTGGGGAAAGGAGCTTAGGGTGACTCTGGAGGATCGTCTGACTCCTACCATTCGCTCCCACCAACACACTCCATAGTATTTCCCCAAAGGAGTTGAGAAACTTACGTCCCCATAGAAACATGCGCACAGCTTTATTTATAATTGCCCAAACTTGGAAGCCGATGTTCAGGAGGCGAATGGACAAAGAAACCACGGGACATCCAGACGATGTCACGTTTCAGCGCTAAAAAGAAATGAGCTCTCCGCCGTGAAAGGAGACGGAGGAAACGTAAATGCATATTACGGGAGTGAAAAAAGCCAATCTGCAAAGGCTGCACGCTGTATGATCCCAGCTCTGTGACGTTTTGGAAAAAGCAAAGCTCTGGAGAAAAGTGATCTTACTTCCCAGCATCCAGATTGTTCCCCCGCCCCCAGGGGCCTCTAGCCCCTTCCCTCCCTGGCTTAGTCAAAAGAGAAGTAGTGCCGGGAGGTGGAGAGCGAGCTGGCAAGGGGAGGGAGGCAGCCTCTTGCTAGAAGGGAGGGAAGCGTTGGTTTTCAGAACTTCCTCAAACATCCCACACCACCCCCAGCAGAACACACTATTGGGAGAACATTCGATCGATGGAGCCTCCCTAGTGTCCCAGCCCAGTAATTCAGAGCAGCAGGGGGGAAAACCCCCGGGGGCTCTGAATGCAAATGGAAGATAGAACTTAGGCGCACCCTCCCCCAACCTCCTCGCTCGGTGAATTCAGGTGGCTGTCCCTCTCTAGCCCTGCGGCTTTGAAAGATAGAAGTCGATGCTAGACACGCTTTGCAGCCGAGTGAAGGTCCAGAAAGGTGACCCGGCTTCGCACAGACAGAAGCCCTCGAGAACAAAGGCGTCTTTGGGTTGGTGGCGTTTTCCTTTTTGTTACTACAAATCACACCACCATCGAATTTACATGCGATCATCCGCGTTTGTAACGTGTGAGAGTGTACTTAGGAAAGAAAATCCTTGAGGGGCCCCTGGGTGGCTCAGTCGGTTAACTGTCCAGCTTGGGTTTAGGTCATGATCTCACGGTTTGAGCGTGTGTTGGAGCCCAATATCGGGCTCTGTGCTGACAGCTCAGAGTCTGCAGTCTGCTTCGGATTTTGTGTCTCCCTTTCTTCTCTGCCCCTTCCCTGCTCACGCTCTGTCTCTCTATTTCTCAAAAATAAACATTTAATAATAATAATAATAACAAGGGAGGAAAATCCTTGAGGTAAAACTGATGGTAGAAAGGGAAGCTGCATTCTGATATCTGGACTGAATTTGCTAAACCCCGTCCCTGCAAAAGGTTGGCTCCATCGCACATCCTAGCGCCCAGGGGTGAGGATGTTTCCCAGCCACACTGCTGCCACCCGGCAGGTCATCCAGCGCTTTGATCTCTTACCAAATCGCAGGCGAAAGCGAAAAAGTGTATTCCTGGGCTTTTAACTTCCAAATTCTTTTGTCATGAAAAGACAGTGTATCATTTGATGCTGTTTCATTTGCATATACATTTCTTTTACAAGCGGGCTGCTTTTTCTGTTTCATGTTTCTAGAAAAGATTAGTCATTCCTTAAAGGCATTGCTTGTAAGATATTCACACCTTAAAGGAAATCAATGGCCATCAATGTCTTACCAACTTTCCTTTTTTCTTCTTGCTCCTTGTCTTGTGTGTGTGTGTGTTTAATGGAGGAATTATTCACTTATACGTGAAATAAAGCATCATTCTCTTTCATGCCTTTTTTTTCTTTAATGTTTACTTCTGAGAGAGAGAGAGAACACAAGCAGGAGAGGGACAGAGAGAGAGGGAGACACAGAATCCGAAGCAGCTCCAGGCTCCGAGCTGTCAGCACAGAGCCCGACACCAGGTTCAAACTCATAAACTGCGAGATCATGACCTGAGCCGAACTCAGTTGCCCAACCGGCAGCCCCCCAGGTGCCCCGGTTGTTTTTTTAAAGTGCTTGACAAATCACCGCACCAGGATGAAGTTTTATGAATTCACCACACGTTCGGCATTTTTATGGGGTTTGGGTTTTTGTTTTCATTTTTACGCTTAAATCTTTGATCCAGCTGGAATTTGCTTCAAGGTAGTCCATCTTTTAAGCTTTTCTGTCAATCAGTGATGGACGTAATCTGCATTTTATTGCTCAGAGGAGTCGACGTCCTTCTTCTGTGTTGATACGTTACTTGAATTCCTTTCTTGGCGAATCATCGGTTTGTGTCCTCAACCGCTCCCCTAATGCGTACTTCGCGGGAGACGATAACCAAATCGGAGCGGGTCTTCACTGAGCATCCGCTCTGGGCTCGCAAAATGCTGCGGCCTTGCACACGTCTTCCCTTTGAACCTCATTATGGCCCACTTACGGATGGGAACGTTGACCATAAAAGCTGATGAAGGCATGAGTTTTCCAAAACCTCCAAGCTAAAATGTAACATTCTGGAGACAAATCCAGGTGCGTTGGGGGACTGCAGACTCCGTGTACTTGACCACATCCTCTGTAGCAATTATTTTTACTATGGCTAGTCCGGAGGCGGAGAAGGGACACCAGTCGGACCGCTGGAAACCATCAAAAGTCCGTTGTGGGGAACATGACATAATGGGAACTGGAAGATTCTGGAAATGGCGTTAGTGGGTGTAGCTAGACTTTAGAACCCGGTAGGGGTGTCATACAGTAAGAAAGAAGGTGAGAAGGGCCAGCTGAACCCCCAGACACAATCCTAGGGCTTTAGGGAAGGAAATTCCTTTAGTGGGTGTGGGGGCCCGATCACCTGCGTCCCAAGGATTCTCGACATTTTTGACTCCTTTCTTTCCTTCACCTGCTCCCCCACCCCCGCCCCGTATCAGCCAATGTGGTTGACTCAAGCTTGGACATTTGTCCTGTACCCATCCTCCAGACCAGGCCTCCATGACTCCTCACTTTGGGATGAAATTTTCCAGTTCCAGGGTCTGCAGGTAAACCTTCTGAGAACACAGCCGCATGCTCTGAAGCAGGTTTCCCGCAGGGCGAGCGAGGGGTTAGAGTCACGGACACGGACTGCTCCTGGCACAATCCTATAAGCCCCTGCGATCTCTCAACACCTTGCGGCCGTTCCGTTATTATTAGATTCTTTCCTTTTGATGTTTTTTTGTTTGTTTCTTTTTGAAAGAGAGAGTGCAAGCAGGGGAGGAGCAGAGAGAGAAGGGGGCAGAGGATTTGAAGTGGGCTCTGCACCGACAGCAGGGCTCCACCTAGCCAACCGTGAGATCACCACCGGAGTAGGACGCTCAGCCGACGGAGCCCCCCAGGGGGCCCCCATTGTCACTGGATTCCTGTGACTGCCACCACACAGTACCACAAACGGGGCAGCTTAGAACGAAAGATATTTATGCTGTCACAGTTCTAGAGGCCAGATGTCTGAAATGAAGATGTCCGGCAGACCTCACTCCCTCTGGAGGCTTTCGGAGAGAACCCTTCCTTGCATCTTCCCAGCGTCTGATGTTTCGGGACAATCCTTGGGGTTCCCTGGCTTGCAGATGAATCAGTGTCTGTGAGGCCCCCGGCCACCTTCGCATGGCCAGCATCCTTCGGTGTCCCTGTGCGTGCCGTCTCCTTTCCCTACGAACTTGCCATCCATTGGATGTAGGACCTGCTCTGATCCAACAAGACCTCATCTAATTACAACCATGGCGGTCCTGTGCCCCAGTGAGGCCACACACCCACCGAGGTTCCAGGTGGACATGAATCTGGGGGGAGGGGACAAGATTCAACCCACTGCAGCCTCAGGCACAGGCGACCTCGGAGAGAAAGAGGAACCTGAAGGGTGAGGTGGGGTGTTCAGGAGAGCAGGCCACCCCGAGTGACCATTCACCTGCTTGACTCTCTTCCTGGGGGCGCAGCTCAGTCACGTGGCCCCGTCACGTGTAGGGAGACTGAGAAAATGGAAAGAAGCCCCTGGGTATTTGGGGGGCCTCCCTGACTGACATCTATCTCTCGGGCTGCTTGTTATAGCCCTGGCGCCCAGCACGGCGTCTGGTCCACAGGGGATGCTCAGGGAGTTTGTTGAATGAATGAATATGAGGAAGGCGAGGATAAGGAGCCAGATAAGAAGACCGAGGGGCGCCGCGGGGAGGGCAGATCCCTGGCAGCCCCCTCGGCGGGCCGGCGGTGGGCACACGCCGGAGGAGGGGATTTCCCCGCTCCGGGAGCAGCCCAAATCCCTCCCCTTTGCCGGACATCCCCCGAGTGGGGTGGGGCGGGTCCTCGGCAGGTCAGGGCAAGCCGAGTCCCCGGGCCGCGAGAGCGCGCAGGCTTCCGGTGCTCCTGGCTCCCGGGCGGCCGCCGCTGCCGGCGCGGGGCCCATGCGGCGCGGGCTGAGAGCCATGGTGCCCGAGGAGGGCTGCCCGCTGCCCCGCCTGTCCTGGGCGACCACGCTGCGGCTGGCCCTCGTCCTGTCGCTCGCCGGCGCGGTGGCCTACTGTTTCCTGCGGGACCAGCTGTGGGGGCAGCACGAGCCACCTGCGGTGAGTAGACCCGGGGGAGGGCGATGCAAACCTCCCACCTGCTCGGCGGACTCCGGGCGGGGCCGGCTTTGCGGGGGCGCCGCCGACAGACGCGAGCAGCCGGGAGGACGAGGGGGTCCAGGCAGAGGGACAGGGGGGCGGTGCGCTCGGGCGCGGACCGACAAACGACCCGAACGTAAATAAATAAAAATCAAACTGAGATGGATACAAATCGTCCCGGAAGATCCGGGGGCGAAGGGTAGAGCGGCCGTTCGGGCACGGCTGCCCTGGAGGTCGGGGCGGGAGGCCCGGGAGGGGGCCGGGGGATGTCAGCTGTGCCCAGGAGGTAAGTCCCGGGTGGGGAACCCGGGGTGGGGAGGTTGCGGCCAGGAAAGGAGCATCCGATGTGGGCAAGGAAAATGACTCGGCCTCGGTGTTCCCCACCGGCCTGACTCAGAGAACGCTGGGGGCT